>NW_024102836.1:14508560-14724919 GCF_013122585.1 Styela clava | reverse complement strand
GGTATTTGTCTGTCTGTCTGTGTGTATGTCTGTCAGATACACGCGATATCTCACGAAAGCGAGATCGAATCTGCTCCAGATTTTGCATGTGCATTCATCATATCTCGGACCAAAAGCTTATTGATTTTGGGCGAAGTATAATTAGCGAGTTATTAATTAATTAGTGATGGGACACAAGGTGTCACTATGGAGTAAGAGCGAAGTTTTGGGGGATCCCCTAACTTTCGATCGATAAGTCTTCGGTCTCTGACCGATTTCTCGTGTTGATTATTGATAAATACGACTAACATAATCTCTTCCGCGATATTCTTATTACTTATCGATCTTGTTACTTATCGATCTTGATCGGTAAGTATGTTGATAGGTATTTGTTATTTATCGATCTTTCTCGGACCAGAAGCCTATTGATTTTTGATGAATTATGTCGTATAATTAGCGAGTTATTAATTAATTAGGGATGAAGAGATCTGGATTTTTGCAAAGCGAGAGAACGCGTATGATCTAGATTTTAGGCGAGAGCGCGCATGTGCTGAGTGTGTGTTCGATGCGCAAGTTTCCCTTCGAGAAAGTTCCCACGCTATTGAGTCAGAGCGAAAGAAACATGCCGCTAGATCGATAAGTCAGCGATCTCTGGTCGCTATCTCGTTCATCACTTCAATACTATCTCGTTCAAGTATTTTGTGGCAACGCCTATATACGGATCCGAAGTAAGAAGTAGACAAGAAGAAATGACTTGTAATTCAATAAACATTATCCTAGTTTTCCCTGTGTTTATTATGATGTTCAATTATTTTTTAAAGTCCTATAACGATTCTATTTATTTCGCAGGATTGATCAACAGCTACAGTAAACATCCTCTAGTAACTGTGTTGAAAGTTTCGCTAATTCTCGCCGGCATTGGATTGATATTTGGATTAGTTATTCGTGAGTCCAACTTTACTTGACTTTATAACTGATACTTTCTAAAACGAAAGAGCAATGCCAAAGATATGGAAACGAAAGTCATATTAAAATATTTCTTTTATGTAACATACAAAGGCTTCCATAAATTGAAATAAATGATTGAGTTAACAGGGTGTCCCATAGGACTCGAGGGAAATTCGGAAAATTAAAACAAAAAATAGCCTAGTAATGAATGTAATTGGTCGTAAGTTGTCATCATGCTTATACACGTTTCGACAATTTCGTATTGCAAAAAAAAAGATGCTAATTATGAATTAATCCTATTTGTTGCTCCGTTTTAATTTACTATTTCGATGGTTAACAACACGTGCAGAAACTCTGCTTTTGTCACCTCTAACACACAAGCCTGTCTACCATTCACAGTCATTGTAACTGAATAGCCCATGAGCAACTGATACTAAGTGACGTTTGGTCCGCAAGTTTAAATAAAAATGAAGAAGGTAGTAAACGACAATTATTGGACACGAAATCAACAACACGTAGATCGCTTTTGGTTTTCATGGCTGTAGCTAGAATTCTTTTTCTTGTGGTTATCGCAGAGTACTACTACTATATTCTACTTTGTTTTGGTTTTCATGTCTAGATTGGGGAATTTCTCCCTTTTAGAGTGTGTATCCTTGATATCAGCATTAGAAATTGTATATTTTCAGTTCACCCGTCTATCATGCAAGAGATGAACAAGACACACGCTGCATTAGGTAAAGAGAAAACAAGGGTTGATGAATTGAAAACTCTTATGAATCACTTGAAATCAGCTGTGAATGCTCTTGCCACAGGTACACTAACTCATACATTTGAGGGTTTCAAGTCGGCTTATCGTGCAGTAAGTCGGCCCTTAGTACCATAGTTTGAAATTGATACAAAAAAATCAAAGTCAATTTTATTGTTTTCAACCTGTAAAAACAATCACATACAATAATCAAAAAAAGCTATTTATACAGTTTTCGAACATTTGTTTGATGAAGCGATGAGGCTAGTTATTGCTGTCACAAAAATTTTGATGCTTTCATATAAGCATCGGCAAATTTACATTCCCATCTATTCGAACCCAAAAATTCTCATTTATGATAAATTTTTAAAATTTTATCTTTATGTTTATCCATGTTAAGTGTGTGGTTAAATGCACTGCATATGTTTCCCTATTAGGGAGTGCTGCGTATACCGAAGGTTGTAAAATGGAATCTATGATTCAACCCCAATGCCGACCCTCTGATCTGAAATATAATAATTTGTGCAAATAATGTCGAAGATGAAAAATACTGGTCTTAAATACTAGCTTTAAAGTTCCAGCGTCTGGATATTTAGAATCATTTTTAGAATGTAGGCATCGCGTTAAAATTGAATTTTTGTTTTATTAAGGAATATACATGACCGATGATGGAGGTATATTTTGGATCGAGATAAGTTCTTATAGAATGATGAACTATGATGCAGCTGATGCTTTTTGTAAGAAACACGATATGGTCGTCGCTAATATAAAAGACAAAGAAGGATACGATGCACTGGTGAAAGCTATACGAGCAAAGATACCGGAGGGAGAGTTTAACGTATATATTTGGATTGGAACGACTGTCGATTTAAAGGTGTGACTTTTGTTTTTGTTATTAAGAAATATGGGTGCCACTTTGGTATGTGAAATCAGTTATTTTAGTATTTTCCTGATCTTAATCCAACGATGACCGGGTAAGGATTAAGAACTAAATTCTATAAAAATTTCTTTATGAGATTAAACGTGCCACTTTCGTATACGATTGATATCACGTTAAGCAAGTGAGGCCACGTTCCGAAAAAGGTTTTTATGACTGAGATCGCATACCGGAGTGGAACCGAAATTTGTTTAGTTTCAACTTTCATTCTGTCTGTTTGGCTGCAAATTGTTCATTAAAAATAAAATTCAATCACACAAAGTCACGTATTGATCGGAGAAATAGTATTATATTAAACATTGCTTCTGTAGCGCAATTTGTTTAGGATATTTTTAATAGATTCGATATTTGGACAAAACCATGGTATATCCATGATTATAGTAATTATCATAAAACGATTTATAAAATATCCTTGGATATTGCACAGGTGATAAAACGGACGAAACTGCAAATTTCATCAAATTCGATAAATATTTCAATTGTAACCAAACTTACCAAGCCCTATATGTAATCGTTAAAATACTATGAACATTAAAAGTTTTTGTTTGACTTTAAATTGTTACGCTAATTGATACATGTTCACATCGAAAATTATAAGATTTAATTTAGTTAGGAGTAGAGATGGTTACATGGTTCCTATCATTATTTGAATGCACAGTAAAGAGAAAAAATTGGTTTCCGGTATTATTGTTGGTTTACAACGAATCAAGTCTGAAATTAATCCTAAGCTCATTGGTTTCATCATTCATTTTGCAGACAGGCAAAACGACACCACAAAATGTATTTACAAAATGGAAAATAGCATTTCCAATAAAGTACGATGATCCTTGGCTGTCGTCTTTCAGTAATGTCATACTTGTTGTCGATGCTGATCTGGATACATCTACAGGAATGCGAGATTGGCATAGCCGTGTTAATGGTGTATTATGCCAGATGTCGAATTAATTTCAATAATACTTTGTAGAGTTTGATGTATTAAGTCTACATGAAAACTGCAATGTTAATTTCTTCATTCCCTTTTTTGTATTATATCAATTTTGCATTGGTGGCCTTTTAGGGCGTGTTCTGAAAATTTTAAACATGTTTGACTCATATATAGGGTTACCATATTTTTTTTACTTCAAATCGGGACTCCTCCAAAGACACGACCCCTTAGCTGTAATCCTGTAACTTTACAGTTTCCGATTTTACTGCATAGGCCTACCTACATTTAAAGCCATCCCCGGCTGTCTTCATTGACCATATTGTCGTCGAGAGTTAATGCGCATATTCTCTGTCTAAATATCGGGTTCAGTTCGAAAAATAGAAAGAAATAAACGCTAACGATACAAATGATCTGAATTTAGATTTTCTTCGTACAGCAAACGGAATAAAGAATAATGAAATAGTCTGCTGTTTTCAAGCATTGAGAATTTACTTATTCGCCCAAACATGCTCTTCTGTAGATTACTACCTTCAAAATGACGTTGCTCAATGTTACATTCACGTGAACGTCCGAACAGGCCCAATAAGAATTGATTTTACATGTGATACTTCGTTCACAATGTTAGCGGGAAACAACGAAACAAACAAAATAACGCATTCACTATCAGTAAGTAGATTAGCGTTGCGCTACACAGCAACAACAGTAACGAGAACATGTTCGTGTATTCTGCTGGATGGCTGAAGGCAAAAGCGGTAAATTTAGCTGGGCGGGACAAGACACTGAAAAGCGGGACTGTACCGCCTAAAGCGGGACGTATGGTAAACCTACTCATATATATATATATGCATTCCAGGCAAGTTTTTCACTTTCAGGTTTTGTATATAAATATATCCTTTTCACATTTTTAATAAACGCAAAATGGCAATTGAGAAATTTTCATTTTTACTTAAATTTAGAAAAGTAGCCAATGATAGCAAGTTAATCTAATAACTATCATAAGCGAGTCAAGGTTTAAAACGATGCTTGGACAATTATTGAACATCCAATCAGCTTACAAATTTTAATTGAGCCGGCATCGTTGACTGATCGCTGATTAACCATTAATACAGAGTAAACATCTTTTAGTTCATCAAATTCACAAGTTGAACTTTTGAAATAAATATAAAGAAACGGTAAATAACTTTCACTTTGATTTATTCATTTTCCTACTTTTATCTGAATGCAATTCATGGAATTTAATGAAACAGATGCAACAAAGGGTTATCTATAACTAGTTTATATACAGCTTTCTGCTGTTATACAACCTTGTGCAGAGCTCAAGTATGAAATCCCTCATAAAATATCTAGTGTTTCACTTTTTCTCCCTTGTAGTAAGCGACCAATACCGTAAGCGACCGTATTCCGAAGTTATATTTCCTAACTAACCGTTGGGGTTGCGTAAAACTAACTACCTTTCCGTGCTTTATATATGCCTTCGAGCTGGTGGATCCTATAACGCAAGGATGCTGTAGCAAGAGTGAAAATTACTATTCTATTCAATTCAAGAGTCTGGCTGCACACTGACACAAATGTAGATTTCTGTAACTCGTCAGTTGTAATATGCTTGTCTGAAGAAGTCTGACCTCGGTCAGACGAAACGTTACAGAAAAATAAATTTGTGTTATCATGTCATTCGTATTGGGGAACATTGTTGAAAACATCGATTTTGTAGTATGCTAGTATCAAGAATTTTTCGTGAATATTGGCTCTGACGACTGTCTCGGTATATAGGGTTACCATATTTTTGTGACTTCAAAGCGGGACGGGACGCCTCAAAAGACAACGACCCCTTAGCTGTGATTTTGTAACTTTACATTTCCCGATTTTACTACATAGGCCTATATTCCTACATTTAAAGCTGTCTGTATTGACCATATTGTTATCGAAATTTCATGTGCATATCTTCTGTCATAATATCGGGTTCAGTTCGAAAATAAAAAGGAATTGACGGTAACGATACCGGTACAAATAATTCGAATTTAGACTAATTAGTAATGGTTTTACATGCGATACGTCTGCTATCAATGGGAATCAGCGGAAAACAAACGCATTCACCTCCAGTAAGTTGGCTAGCGTTGCGCAACACAGAAACAACAGTAACGAGAACATGTTCATGTATTATGCTGGATGGCTGAACGCAAAAGCGGGACATTTGGCTGACTTGTCAGGACGGCAGGACAAGACGCCAAAAAGTGGGACTGTCCCGCCTAAAGTGGGACGTATGGTAAGCCTAGGTATATATCAACAATAAAAACTTGATTTGATCAAAATCGATTCCGTGTTCTGATTAATATGATAATATTTATCTATATTTAAAATTGATTTCATTTATTCCAATTCTTTTTGTTTTGGCCGATGTTAATCATAATTATTTTTCTCCGATGTTATTGAATGCTTCCGAGTTCCGACACCTACTGTGTCACGGTCACGCTATTAATCAATACTTAAGAGAAAATAGTACACTGTATTATGCTGCAATATCTCTGGGACCCCGATTCATTATTATTCGAGAATAATTAGTTACAAATTAAGAGCAGCCAATTTCATTGCTCCTATCTATCGACGGCGAAATAGAATTTGTTTACGAAAAGCTCTCGAACCGCCTAATCGGATGCAATTCTTTACGAAATCTTTTCAATTATTCGTGAGAAATTTGCTCTGGTTTCCGTATACGTTTTATTCGTTATTTTGAGAAGTGAAGCAGGATATTTGTCAATGCTTTGTTTTGATACCATAATTGGACAATATGATATAAATAGGAACTGAAAAGGCAGTTGGTAGACAGGATTGAATTAGGGATGTTTCGCAATATTTATAAAGCAAAAATATTTTTCGACGCCAGACACGGGCTCCCCTTCATCGAATAGAATATAAAAAGACCGTCAGAATAGATCCTCAGTTACACGGGCAGTTTACAACAATGGTAAGAAATAAATTTGATAAATAAATTTGATATGTCAAATCAAGTATGACGTAACAATGCATAAACATTCAATTTGCATTTAGCCGTAGAAGTAATGATGGACAAATTAGAACCACAAATATCAGTGAGGCTCATTTCAGATGTGATTCAAAAAATTATAATTGCATTTACGAAAATTTGAGATTTCAAATTTATTTATCAAATTTATTTCTTGCCGTTGTTGTAAACTGCTTGTCTGAAGAAGTCTGACTCTGGTCGGACGAAACGTTAAAGAAATACATTTGTGTTAGTGTGCAGCTGGACTCTTCTATTGGATAGAATAGTCATGTTTATGCCAGCTACAGTATCCTTGCAGTATACGCATACGGTTCCACTAGCATAAAGGCATAGTGAAAAGATAGGAAGTTAGTTTCGCCCAACCCAACTCAAGTTTTTTTCTTTTTTTAATTTTTATAATTGTAGTAATTTTCTTCTTGTGATTGTTTGTCTGAAAATTGAATTGTTGCGTCATAAGTACAAGTCATGAATCGACAGCAGCCGGTCTTTATTTAGAAATATTTGATATAAAAACTGCAAAACTGGATTTTAATTTCAGTAAATTTCTTTTTCTTTGATAAAGATTTCTTGTGTTTATTTTTTTAACAGCATTTTTATAGAATATCAACATTCAAGCATGTGTTTTCAGTAGATCATACACTTTCAGATTTTCAAGTTCATTATCAACGAGTATATAATAGACAATCATCAAAATTTTCGATGCTAATTTTGACATAATGATGCTTACTTAACCATTATTTTGAAATGTTAATTAGGAAGTACTGTATCTCCCGGCGAATAAGTCGCTTTTCTAGAACCAAATTTTTGGCCTGATTTCGGGGGGGGGGGGGGGTGTCCTATTAGGCGAGTATGATCGTTTTCATTTTTTTTGGTGTCGCCTTATTATTGAATCCGGACAATAAAATACCTTCGGCGATAGCATCTTCCACGTCCTCATCAGGTTAGTTCAGATAAATCGACATTATCGCGTTGTGAATCTGGAATTTCATTGCTGTGATTATCATATTTGAATTATCATGTATGGATTGAATATTACGCTACGAGAAAAAGTCATTATAGGCTATTTTAACCAATGCGCAAACGCGGCGACCGATCAAAAGGCATTGCATGGTAATTTAAGATTCAGATGTTGATGCGATTTCACTACCCCGACTTATTGGTCGGTTATATGCAAAAACCCATTTTTTCAGGCCTAAAAGGTCTTATTCGCCGGGTAGACTTTTCGCCGGGAAATACGGTAATTAAAAATAATCAGTTTATTTGCTAAAAAAACATGACATGTAACAGACCGGCTGAAAAATATCACTTTTGTGTTAGAACCGGCTGACAAAAAATTTGAATCCCACCACTAGTTATTACCCTTTTGTATTGTCTCCCAGGGCACAATGTGGTCGGATCACTTATTTATTTAATTAAAGTATTGGCGAGTGGCTACTTAGTCTTTCATCACATGCATTGGAGGTGACGGTTTATGTTTTATGCTCACTTTCGAGGCACTCAGTGTTTCTTCTTCGCCGATTCGTTGCTGTGGAGCTCATTGAGGGTAATTTTTAAAGAAATGATTGGTGTATTTCCAGTTGTGTTATGGTGGTTCTCTTATTGTCCAATTACAGCTTCCTCTAAACACCCACGTCCATGGTCCATGCATCCGAAACGATTAACCGTAAATGAAAATCGCATCCCACCTTGTGCACTTACCAAACTGTGAAGGAATCAACTTTTAAGCGATAAATTCCCGAGTGAGATATCACTTGCGTAATTTGATATGTGTGAAACCGATGGTGAAGAAATTGTTCTGTATCCTCGTCCAGACATGGTTACACATAAGTAATAAATGTTCATGTCTGGCGTAGTCATGTTTTACTTCAATTGGAGAGTGGAATCAAAGCTGTGAGGGAATTTTGAAATGTTGTGGGCGATACATTGCATAATGAGGTTGCACATTTTCATAACATGACTCATTATTTATATCCGACATGCGGGTGTGTGGGAATGAAAGTACCGTAACCCTGCAACGATCGCTGGGAAATATATCTCTCAGAAGACAAGGCAAGTACTGTAGTCTATTAGTATTATGTCATGCAGTAATGTCATGTGGTGCAATTGAGATAAAAGTGGGCTATTTCGTCAAGTTAATACAGTAATATATATAAGCTCAACATATTTCCGACCTTTCGCGAACGACTTGCCTGTTGTTACTAAACGACGGGTTTGACTTATTCAGAAAAATGATAAAACAAAAAATACCTCGTACCCTCTCAGGTATGAAGACCGCTTGATTGACAGTTGGTTTATTTATTTATGTCTCGTCGTGGTTTGTGAATGCATTTCCATCCTGCCTTCTGTGAAACGATTTATTTGATCCGTGGTTTGAAGGTAGCTGTACCGGTAACTCTTGCAGTCTTGTGTTCAAGGCAGGCATCTGGAATGGTATGATCAGATAGACTACCAGGATACCGGTAATGTAAGGTAGTAATGGTTACTGTATTCTGGTACAGTACCGTTATCAGGTATTACTTCACTTCCTCAGGATAAAAATTATTTGTCTGATTTTTGTACATTTCTTTGAAGCCTATGTTTATCGACTGTTTCTCTCTATGCAGAGCGTAGATGTTGAGTTTTGATTTTAAATCCTTTTGATAGTTGATTATTTGGAATATAAAATGACAAGACGGAGCCATGTTAAAAAGTTGGATTTATATTTTACCTGGATTGATATTTATTTCTGGTGTTAATTCAGATCAAGGTAAGTTGATTTAATAACTTAATTTTCTTGTGAAGGTTTGCCCCAAAATATTTTTGTATAATTGAAAATTATAGCTTCATTTAATGATTCAAGTTGCTGACATTCAGACATTCGTATGTGCAATTACATGAATTATTAGGATATCATTCATTCACCACTATTCCTATAATTATTCAGTGATGTAATTTTTGGATGACATAGTCTGGTGAGAGTTAAGAATGACGTAGGCGAAAATTGTTACCCCACGCTCACTAGAAGGTAATGTGGTACTAAACTAATATAATGTTTCCAAATTTGAAACTTAGATACTGAGAATGCGAATTCGACTGTCAGACCAACATATGTAACAACAATGAAAATAAGGATTTGATGATATTAAGATTTCTTGGCTCACACAAAATTTGTTGAATAGTCTTCATCAAATCACATGTAATTGCCTGAGGAATAAAAATTAAAGTCATTTGTATGACCAGACTAGGAAATATCTCCAAACAACGCTACTTAATATTAATGTTTTATTTAATTTAGACTTTTATATTTGACAGTAACATTGTTGACAACGGAGGGAGTGACAACCAATTTAAACTGGCGAGTTGAAAACATAAATGAACTACCTGGGTTCAATGGGGTGAGGAATTGTTGGTTACAATCACTATTTAGAATAGATGTACATATATCAGCCTATAGTCTTAAAATGTTGCCATAGAAAAAGCGAAAAGACGGACAACTCACTTGACCTTTCTGTAGTCAAGTTGTCTCTAGTGAGTTGTCCACCAGACGCTATATTCATGCTTCGTTCCCTACATAATAGGATACTATCAGAATATAAAGACTACACAAAATAACAAAGATATACCTTTAGAACTTATTGCACAATATTGCCTAACGGTACTTCTGTTATGGTCCTAATTGCTTTTTGAATGGCCTCTGTGTAGTGGATATTTTGCTGTCATATAGATGGCAGGTTAGAAATTGGAATGGCCACAATTTCACTTTATGAAAGACTATTCTGGCTGCATTGCAGGAAGGAAGCTTATGTATGATCTTTTACTAATTAGAATTTATTAATTCATTTAATTCCTTTGAGTAGTTTTCAATATTTTATGAAATTGTTACCTAGGCCCTTGAAGAGTTTATTGTAATACAATACACAAAATAGATGTTATTGCAGAAATGCTAATATTACACAATAAGGTTTATGGATATATATATATATTTACGAAAAAATTGATTCAGTGATGATTAATGAACCTGTATAATTAAGTACAATGGATGGGCAAATTTATTACATTTTATGTTTTGCTTTACATTTCTTGTTTTACTAATCCCTACCATTTTCTGGTTATCAAATATTGCATGCAATAAAGCACTCCCTAGTCCCGGCGCTTCAGAAGTGTGTGTACTAATTTTGGCCAAGTAAAATATTATTGTTTACAAACCTTTTCACAGTGGGATGATCTCAGCATCTTATACAAGGATGAAATAGTTCGGGGATATCAAGTTTGTCAAATAAATATCGATCAAAATGTGAAAGAAAAACCTCAAACATGGCTTCTCTTACCTGGCGTTGAAATAAATGGTTTGTTTATTTGATAAAATAATCATTAGTACAATAGAATTCCTTTCAGAATTGCATATTCTGCAAACTTACAAAACTCATGATTTATTCGATGGATGATTATAAGTTTGATTGAATGAGTTATATTATGATCATAATTTCCGGTAACAAAATTGTTATCCCCTCATTCAATAAAGGTTCTAGATTGGCATTCATTTAGATAATATTATTTGCTTTATATAATTCCGTGTTTAGAAACATTTTAAAGCAATCAAATTTAGTTACCGTGATCAAGTATCATCATATTTATTATAATAATAACAAATCAAAGATTTATGATAAATTTAAATTGAAAAAATTGGAAATTATTATTTTATACGTTGAATAAATGTTAATCATTGTTTGATATTAGCAAGCACAATGAAGCCTAGTTAATTTAATGCTGTTAATATATCATCATATAATACAATATATCATATGTCGACATACAGTAATTAGTAATACAGTATAATTTAGAAGCTAGTTTATTAGGTACTTATTCCCAATATTACATACTATTGAGATGTCTTGTCAATATGAATCCATTATAAATCGGGTCTTCATGTAAATCATTAAATCAACAGACTAGATAGATAGTATTTTATTTTATATTTTTAGCGGCACCAAGAATATTCATTGAAATGAATTTTACTATGAGAGAATGCAGTGATTTAGAAAAGACATGCAGGTGAGACTGATGCATTATCAGGTGCTTGTTAACTTTGTACCTGCTCTCTCAATTACCATGTTCAGGATAGACTAACTGTAATTACGCTTAGCACGATGCGCCGCGACACTACCAAGCCAAGCTATAATATGAATATACATACAAGTTACATTTTGACAAATTGTGAAAAGTGTGCATTGGTAAAAATCACAAACTCCATATACTATTGGCTATAGTCCCGTATGCTGTAGATAAAACAGGTAACTGTTTTGTGAAATTTACTTTTTTTATGATTACTGTATGAACTTGTTAGGAGGTTTTCTTTTCAGATTATAAATATATTGTGAAATGGAATAACTAGAATTCTAAAAAACAAACGTGACTATGACTAGCAGATGTGAGCATATGTAATTTCATCCTAATGAGCTATTCTCATTATGTGTGTTTGAATTTCAAATATGGCTTTTGTTTAAAATCTATTATGTAAATAAACACGATCATCTAGATAGATTAAAGTGAGACAATTTAATTAGTTCTGTCTGTCTCTGTATAACTACCAACATATGTGTATTCTTTTGAATCTGAAAGGGTAATATTTTAAGCTCATAATACTACTCATTTAACGTACAAGGTACAATTTTTTATGTATAGTACATCATGGTATTTTGTGAATTTTTATTTTTATTACTCGACTTGACTCATTATTACTCCACCATATTTTATCAGAAAGTTTTTTTACAACTTTTTATTGCTAAGTCTATAATGATTCATTCAAAATATTCATTATTGGAGAAAATCATGTTTTTAATAAATCTCATTTTACAAAGTTAAGTTATTGTATATTATTATTGATATATCATAGCTTTTCTGTATGTTTTGCAATTTCTCTTTAAAAAATTCAAATTTGATATCTGTAATTACACCAACTTTATATGTCTAAATGTTTGCTATTTATTTTATAAAGGCAAAATGTCTTCATATCCTCCAGTTTTAGTACGGAACAGACTATTCCAAGTGTTTACGATAATATTGTTCTACATTTGTTTTCAGAGAAACATTCTCTGTTTATTACCGGTTGACTGAAGGAAATTTGCAGAGTGAATCTGATTATAAGTTTAAACCTCTTGATTATAAAAAGATTGACACAGTTGCTGCTGAGGTTCGTATTATATCATTGTCTATAACAGGGGTGTGCAACTTCTAATACAGGAGGGCTCGGTAGAAATAACTGGGCGAAACCGCGGGTCGCACCTTTCTAGTAGTTGCAGGCTCAAAAATTTTGGTTATTTATCTTATGACATGTGTTGTTCTCTGCACATAAGCTAGCTGTTATTAAGGCATGTAAAGTCATATGCATAGATAATAAATTGGGCTCAGATATAGGATTTAAAATGCGAAAGGATTGCAATTACTTGCATTACTTACCAGATTAAACTGAAATAAAAACTCATTTCGTGAGCCGCATACCATTCGAAATTTGCACTTCACTGCAGGCCACACAATTTTTCTTTGTGGGTCGCATTTGGCCCGCGGGCCACAGGTTTCACCACCCTACAAAATCCTTCATGGTTTTTGTGAAGTAAAATCAATTTTTCTTGTCATTATTCATGCAACTAGTTTTTCTGCGACGATTCATTTCATGATATTCTCTAAACAAAATTGAATATTCAAATACATTAGAACTTGATAAGATTTGGTATAGCACATTCTAGGAAGAATTTAAATATTTTTATTCGATAATGTATCATTCATTTTAAGCATTTGTTTACTGGTGGTCAGACAAAAATCACTTTATGATGGCACAATAAAAATATTAAAAATTATTTGAAAGTACCGGTATGTTTATCTAAACTATTCTGCACTATTAAATTCAACTTCAATCAATTAACAATAGTTTGCATTTTTTTTTTGTCAAACATGACCCAATTTATAACCTGTTCCATATTTGAAAATAATATTTCAGAATAGTTGGTCAATCTGTTCTATCAGCCCTATCTAAACCCCTTTTCATTTTTTGTTTTTCTGTTCTTTCAGGTGCGATTTTCCACAACCTCATGGAATTCGTTGATCAACAGTGAGACAGTCAGCATCAGCCTGAAAAATTCTACCAAAAACACAGGTATTTGATATGACATAGTTAGGTGGAAGACAGTAAATATAAGTAGAGTTCATATTGCAGCATCTCCAAATATTTCACTGACTTCAATTCCAAGTGGACAGTTTGTGATTGTCAAGAATTGGAGAATAGAGGTTAAGGATTCTTTGATTCCAATTTAAATTATGCAGGAGTCCAGTTTAAAATCCTGTTATCCAACTCATTTTCAAAATCTTAACAAGTTCAAAAAATATAAATAATGATAAAAGCGTCATAGTGCTGATATGTGTATTAGAACTATATACAGTACACTAATGCAGGTTCTTTTATCATACTGCAATACTTTCAGCAAAATTCAGTATGTTGAGTCGTTTGAGAATTCAATAAATTTTAAGTTCCTTCAATTGAATAATTGTTTTTTTTTGCAGTGCAATTGAAGTAATCTGTATTTATGTTCCAAGATAGTGCTACCAATTTTCGTAACCCTTGGATTTTTGCCATGTATGGTTCAAAGACCACTTTACCTTATTAAAAAGGGTAGGGACACATCTACAATAATATAATAACTTTTTTAAACTATTTTACTCTCCATTTTAGCACTTCATATAGCAATAATGGATGCAGGCGCCTGTATATCATTGATGGGGGTCAGAATCTATCATAAAGTTTGCAGAAGAACAACTGCTGGTTTTGCATATTTTCAAGAAACAAAAACTGGCATTAGTGATACTTCTCTTGTACCTGTGAGTTTAACATAATTTATACTTTTAATTTTTCCAAATGGAAATATTTATAAAATAATGTTAAATATGTCACCGAGTGGAAAATATCCAGATTTTGTATTTTGCATTTAGACAATTAAATGTAGTCTGTTTCAGGCTAAATCAGTAAATGACGGGCATGACCAATTGTGTCTGGATGCACTCGCTGGAAGAAGTCCCCAATATTGCATGCCACTTTAGAGTTTGATTGCACATATAAACCTTTTTAAATGTGGTATTTGATATGCAATAAATATTTTGAAAAGTGTAAAACTGGAAAAACTAACCACTTAATCACATTGCTGAATAGGACAATACCATTTACTTGCTTTTCTCCTTTTTTTTTTTAATTCTTTTTTTTCCAAGTTCAAGTTTTCATTGTTATTGTTATTTCCATGTATACAGGTCACTGGAAGATGTGTTTCAAATTCAATTTATCCTGAACCTGGCTTGCCATTACCTGACATTGTTTTGCCGTCTGCGACCCTTCAACCTGTTTCAGACGAACTGATTGGTCCACTGTATCATTGTACCAGCTCTGGTGATTGGCAAGTTCAAACCGGATCATGCCAGTGTAAACCAGGTTATCAACCAGATTTATCCAGAACAAAATGTGAGCCTTGTACAAGTGGAATGCATAAGTAAGCAACAAAATAATAATTTTGAATAGTAATTCATTTTTTCAAGGAAAAATCTTATTCATGACAAATCTGTTGTCCTTAAATACATGAGCTTACTGATCCTAGTACTGATTCTGCTTCAGGAAAAGTATCCGCATTTATAGATTATCAACTATCACCTCATTTTAGCCCATTACCACACCAAGTTTACGGACCCGAAACCCTGGTTTTGGAACAATTTTTGAAACTCGAAACCTGTGTTTCTTGTGAACTAAACCCCGGTTTTCCGCACAATATAAAGTCATTGCTAACTTCCAAGTTCTCACCAGGCGTTCAAAAATTTATATCCGCATAGTAATAGTCAGTGTTAACTCTAAGCAAATTATGAGTGCGAAAGTGCTTCGCAGTCGAAAAAAAAAGTGCGAAAGTGCTTTTGCCGATTTTAACAAGTTAGGTGCCCTAGCCTTTCATATAACCCATTTAAAACCACATAGATACTCAAAAAAGCGCTCCTCCGGTTAATATCATGAATTAAAGAGAAGCCTTTTCGTTAACCAAGTTCCCTTTAAGCGAATTCATGTTTAATTAAAACAAGCGAATTCATCGGCAACGAAATGACATCTGCTAACACCTGCCCGGACAAAACTTTCATGCAATGTATCACAGTGTCAGTTGCTTACTCGCGTAAACAGCAAAGACTTTCACATTTGTTACTCCTTCCATCTAACAGACACGAGGCAGGCTGGAAACCATAGTAGTTACAGGGTGGATTGTTTGTACAAATCCCGTGCAAAATAATCCCCCCCCCCCCCCCCCCCCCCAAATATAAATAGTAATCAACTAATTAGGGTTAGGTGCGCTGTAAATTCAACTTTTCGATTTATCCTTAAACCTAATCTGGTAATTATTAATTTGTGATTTTGGAACCACTTTGAAAGTCGCCACCCGCTGCTTTAAAAGATAAGTTAACCTACCTTCCCTCCGAAATATTACGCAGGATACTCCCCTGTTTTAGGAGATAGGTTGACCTACCCTCCTTTCAAACTTTTTTCTCCGAAATATTACACGAGATCACTTTGAAAATCCTCCCGTTTCGTGAGCTAGCGTGACCTAATTCCTCATTTACATTTATATTATACTATTTCAGAGCTTACCCAAAGACAAGTAATTTTTAAATGTCGACATGCCTTGGTTTGTGTGCGAGTTAGTTTAAATCGGGCAGAAAACTTAATATTTTGGCAAAATGTTTAGTAATGTCATGTACTTTCAGCATTTATAAATAGCACTCTTTGTAATGTTGCTGACCTAGTATCAAATATTCGCATCACAACGCCACTTGCGAGGTTTCCATATATTTCAATTACACTAATAGGAACGATGACACCAAAGAGTTTTCTTTTGCGAAGGTACACTAAATACAACCAGAGTGATTCTTGACAAAAACATGAATATAAAAAATAAACGAATGATATGATAGTGGATCCCAAATAATTTTGAGAGTCTCGAAATACCAATCCATTTGATGAATAATTTTCATTCGACCACATGAACGCTGATATCCTGAAAATTAATGTTGAAAGAGAATTACGCATTCTCAGATATCGGACATCCAGTCGCGATATTCAATCGTTCATATGCACAAATCTCACATTAATAGTAATTGCTACCCAAGTTTGTAAAGTTTAGAAACCAACAAACAGAAAATAACTTATCCTGAAACACAATTAAAATTCAGTCGGCAATAAATTCGTCGCCAAGACGATGCCATACAAAACAAAAAAGATTTGGTCGTGAGAGTTACGTGAGATGACTGCCGTTGTTTTTTAAGCAGAATGTAAAAAAATTTATAATTAATAAACGGGAGTTACGACGCCCTTTACACATCGTGTGTATTAAACTTCCCTGGTAAGTACTTTGGTAAGTACTATTATTATTGTACTTATACACCTGTTGGAGTATTTCGGACAATTTCGAATTTAAAATAAATGAAAACCCGACATATATAATAAAGACGCAAAAGTAAAATGAACATTTATTGAAAAAGATATTATTTAAGACAACATGATCGTACAATTCCGCCAAAACCTCGATGTTCGCAAGTGAGATGATAAATAAATACTTCCATGTATTCGATCAATTAACTTTAGCGTATCGTTGTTCTGCCAACAAACAGCCGGGTGCAAAATATTTCCGTCCTGTGATATGCTCACAAATATTCTCGATATTAATATCATACCCTCGCGACCCTTCCATCCTTGGCCAAGTCATGTTTCGAATATGTGAACATTTTATTCGACCATACGTGGCCGGCGGGATGTTAAAATTGTAAACAAGAGAGAGGTAAAATCAATCGCGAATTTCGTTATAACGGCTCGTTTACGAATTGTTGCGCCTGTTATCGTCGAAAATGATTACATTTGTTGTATTTTGAGGCATTTAAGCAGTAATAATTAGGGCATGACATCATCAAAATCGTCAAGTGAGATCTTGAAATTGCAAATTCCGTAAATAAAATTGTGAATTATTCGGTAACGAAATCAGCTTTAATGACCGTCGGGGTATTGTTTTGTTGAAAATTATTATTAATGTGAGGGCGCCAAAAACATACAGTCCATACCGATGCGACTGCAATTTATATGGTCGCAATTGGTCTGGCGCGTTTATTAATAGTGTAAAATAAATTAAACGAATATCAATTATAACCAAGCCTGTCAACGTGTTTATTTTCTGTGGGCGGGAATCGTAAAATACCATCTTGAGACAAATTCACTTCTATTATAAAATCTTAATTTTCAGTTATTATCGTTATACAAATAACGTGTGGCAACTTTTTAATTTATCGTCGACTAAAAAACCGCCCCACACTCGTCCAAACGTGTGTCGAGCTTGAACGACAGGAACAGATTCATCGACGACCTTAATTAGGGAAAATATGTATTTTATGGGAATGCAAAATAAATGTAACAAAACGCATTTTTTGTGATATAACTTTGTATTTCGGAAACGGGTTGCCGTGAAAGGTAAAATTTGATCTAAATTAATCGCAAAAATGTTTTATTTTAAATGTAACAAAACACATTTTGCGGTATAACCTTGTATTTTCGAAAACGGGTGTCCTGAAAAGTAAAATATGATCTAAATTAATCGCAAAAATGTTTTATTTTAAATGTAACAAAACACATTTTCGCGTTATAACCTTGTATTTTCGGAAACGGGTGTTCTGAAAAGTAAAATATGATCTAAATTAATCGCAAAAATGTTTTATTTTAAAAGTAACAAAACACATTTTTCGAGATACAACTGTATTTTCGGATACCGGGTGTCATGAAGAGTAAAATATGATCTGAATTAACCGTAAATAATGATTCATTCCAAATGTATCATAACGCATTTTTTGCGATATAACTTTGTATTTTCGAAAACGGGGAGTCACGAAAATTATTAATCTAATGTTTTATCTATGTCTATCTAACGTCTGGAACACATCATTTTCGGGGAGAACTCTAGCCCGCGAAACGTCATTTAATTTAAAATAGAGAATGTTTCACGCATTTCAAAACGGAAAATCACCAGTAAGTGGACAGGGATTCAACCCTCCGGATTCAGTATTCTATATCCCCCCTGTCAGAACTTTCTGAAGAATGGAACAAAGAACCCGTCAAACCGCCGCCGAAGGAGGGGAGTATTTTTTGCACTAATAATTAGGGCGTGACAATATCAAAATCGTCAAGAAACTGGTGAATTTGCAAATTCCATAAATAAAATTGTGAATTGCTCGGTAACATTTTAGCTATAATTATCGCCGGGGTATTGTTTTGTTGAAAACACGTTGAAACTTGAGGGAATCAGTTACAATTAGCGCCTGGCCTCTATTAGGCACTCGAGCACTCGAAAAAAAAGCACTCGAGCCCAATCTTTTTAGCATCAAGTCGCATACTTAAAATATCCTGTAAAAGAAGTGCTGTTCATTAACGTCATCTCGTCTTATGACCACGCAGAAATGCCTTTATTGCCGAATTATTCAATCACTATTTTAAATCAACATTCAGGATTGGCACAATTTCAGATTTGCGAAGTTTATCACCATAGAAATACATGAGAAAGTTAATTATCGTCTTAATAAATATCTGCATCACGGTATGAACAATAATATTAACATTCGCATAAAATTGGGACGGTATATTTACAAATCTTGATAGGTAATATTGAAGCCAACGCAAATGTTAATTTGAGTCCTCAATGTCTTCAACAGCTGTTGCCGATGTGAACGAACGGGTAAACCCGAAATATAAAACTTCGATGTCCGCCGACCCACAAGAATTCATATTTGTAAAAAAGAGAGGGCGGGAATATAGATTACCCAAAACCTGGATATCGCCGCCAAAACGGTCGGTGACAAGAACAATTAGCGATTACAACGGAATTAACCAGTAAAAAGGCTTTGTTGCCGATTTTTTAATGTTTCCACCACGTTTATTCGGTACTCCTTAAAAATAATCGATTCAAAAAAATATTGAATTTTGCCCACCCGTCCTCGCATATCAATGAGAAATAGTTGTGTAAATATTGCAAAATTACGGAAAATGCCACTCCTTTCAACATTGTGATTACAATAAAATGGCACTTAATGGTATTTTGTGAATTTGGTGATTTTGCAAATCTGTGACATGCTGCTAAAAGTTTCGTCTGATTTGAAAATCGTGCAGTTTGGTCACAATTCATCCAAAGTGACTATAACACATAACACTTTTATAGTCATTTTGAATTCATCGATATCATTGATAGTCACATGACCACTCTCTTCAAAGAAACGCACTGCGTATTATTCCAACATCTGGTTTCAATCACCTGGGAGCGTTTTTCGCGGGAGAAGCGGAATCGGTGTGCTTGTATAATAATCATATTATAAACAAAATTTTGCAGTTAATGCAAAAGCTTTATCTCCTATGTCTGCATCTCGTAGGTTAGAATTCCGGTAAATATCGTTATGATATGCAGAATTGAGTTACAAAAGTACTAGTATGTTACTTATTTGTCAACTTAATACTCGAAAATATTTGTTAACTTTGAATTTTTATTCCATTCAAAATCGGAAAAAAGTGCTATTTCTCTTCAAAATCGGAAAAAAGTGCTATTTCGCAGTCCCTGAAAAAAGTTGCGAAAGTGCTTCGCAATTTTCGCAAAAAAGTGCGCTAATAGTGAACACTGGTAATAGTGGTAGCATTCGCCACCAACTACCAATGTCCGTTGTCATAACTGTTTCAGATGTAAAATACAAATAAATTGGACTGGTGCCTAGATTATTCAAGTGGGGCTGATTCAGACAGGAAGGACATGCTTTATAATGTTCTATAGGAAGGATTCTTCAAACACATATGAATACGGAATAGGAAATAAACAAGGAAAAAGGAGTTCAATAAGCAATATCCCTGCTAGTTGCTAATGATCTTAGTTTATCTCTTGAACAATGAATTGGTTATAATTTGGTGAATTTTTTTCTTGTTTAATAATAATATTTAACACTGATTTGCAAGCTTTCTGATTTATGACAAGTGATGAAGTGGATAACGTAATATTCCCCATTTTCAGGCCATTGATAGGGAATCACAACTGTACAATATGTCCTGTCCATTCAAACACAGCAAAACAAGGAGAAATGACTTGCCAGTGTGATTCAGGTTATTTTACAGTGGAACTTGATGAGGAAAAGGTCGAAGATGAACCAAGGTATCTTCATTATTCATTGCCACAGGGTGATGGATTATATGCAACAGTCCCAAGTCAAATTTTCTCAACTGAATTCACCAGAATTCTATAATATTGAACAACATCACCTCTTCATATCATATCAATCCTCGTATTTGTCAACTAGGATTCCGATATACCCTAAGTGTGTTCGCTGTTTGGTTACAACTCTCTCCACTATTAAGTCCATGCATCTGAAAAAAATAACTGGTTAGCTAATCCCATACCCAAAATTGACTGACAACCGTACCACAGAGGCTTTGGTACACCATATGCCTAAGCCGTTTTTTTTGCCTTTCCTCTCCCCCAGGGTGAATATGGAAACTCTATCCTATCCTTTGCATTTTCGCCTTCTAAGTAAGTCTTCATGACAATGAACTTATTAGAGGAATCCATAACTTCTTTTTGTTGTGCTGTAATATAGTGTTGCCATCAGCGATCCATAGTAACTTGGTTGCGTTCATTTTTGTGCAAGCGTTTTGCCTGATAATTGCCAATTAATTGAATAATAACCAATAATTGGTTTGATTGAAACTGAAATAAACTGCTTTTATCAGTAAATAATTCTTTCAAATATGTCAAGCGTAAATCTATGAAATGCAGATGTTTGTCATACCACACATGTTACATGCCATGTCATCCGCTGTAAGAACATGTTCAACACATTGCAGACATATTCTGCATATTCAGTAAATTGAATTCGAGGGAATTTGCTTTCAAATGGCTAGGATAGCAATGATAGGAAGAATAGTAATGTTACTACATTCACATTTTTTTTCAAAAGAAATGTTACTTTCAAGTTAAAAAATCAGGGTTTACTTTAAACTTTGGATTATTCAACATTCTTTGCAAATTTAAATACTCAGAAAGGATCGGAATGTAGCTCAAATATTAAAGTGTTCTACTTATCATGTTTCCATGTACAATATTTGCATTAAGGAAAATACTATTCATTCTATCTTAATATATTGTTTCATAGGTATCGGATTATATTATACCTGTTGCTTTTACTATTAATATACTTTTTAAAACAAATTTTATTTCTGCACAGCCTATTACTTCCAAGCATCACACTAAGTGCAAAAGAATGTGATTTATGTTCAAAGTTACCATCTTCACCAAATAATTTGAAAATACATCAACAGGATCCAAACAATCCAGGTATTTTTATCAATTCCTTTTTAACGAAACTATTATTCTCAACAAGGCTCTGTACTATGATAGAGCAATAGATCAATTAGAATCATGATAATTTTACTGGTTAGGCACCCGCTTTGTATGGACATTAGTTATAACATCACTGATTTATTGTATGCAATATAAACGTAGTCAGGTTGTCTCAGACGTATGCACGGAGTACCAGCTGTACAGGCATTATTTGTTTAGATGCCAATCAAACAAATAATTATGAGCCATTTTTCTTTTGTTTGAATTGACTATCAGCAAATTCTTAGAATTTTTTTTTTAATCATTGTCAGGTTTCATTGAAGTTTCATGGAAGGCCCCAACAAACGATGGAGGATGTTACAATGTACAGTACTGTGTGTTATGTCAATTCAACTCAATGCAGCAAAACAATTCAGCTGAAGGTTTGATTATTTACACCATTTTTTCTGTAAACAATAACAATGATCCTGTTATTGTGAAAGTTGCCTTCTTCATCAAATAGTTTTTATCTGTAATTAGTAAATCAGTCAATTTAACATTTCAAGAATAATTCCCAACCTGAGATAAGAACCCATCAGTGGTTGAAGTTATCACTGGCGGATGACAAGGAAGGTTAAAATTTCGGGTTCAAATCTCATGCCCCCCACATCACACAGGGTGTAATAATTTGGATAGGCAATGACGAATCAGAAAAATTTCGGCTCTTTCCGGTAGCTGTATGCAGAGCCCTTCTTAGAGGCATGGTAAAAAGATCAGCTGATTCCTAATCGCCATGCAGCAATCAGCTAACTGTTGTTTTTGATGATTAGTGTCCTTTTGACATTAGAAATGAAATGAACTGTATTACACGGACAAGCATTACATTAGCATTCTTTGTATATAGCATATTTCAGAATTCTGCTACAGGTGAATATAATTAATTAAAATTAATTTTCTTTTCCAGCTCTTGATTGCGATCATCTCAACTTCCATCCTTCACAATGTTATATTAACAATCTCAAGGTCACGACAACTGGACTTAGAGGTCACACATCCTACAATTTCACTGTGGTCTCCTTCACTCTCGCCACAAAACAAAAGTTCCCAAATTTGATAGAAAATTTTTATGAAAACCAAAAAAGTAAAAGAGCAAATACATCTAACAGAATTGTTCATATAGACACACAGGTTGGTAGATATATTCATGTTCTAATTTATTTTTAGTGTTATTGATCCATTCTTTCCTGGATGTTTATGTTTAAATGTACAATTCAATTTGTTTATTATGCCATTATGCTCTGGAGGTATGTGTACCAATATGGAGGTGACTAATTTTGTTCGCCTACTTTACATCAAATTGTGTAAATGTACTGAAACCCATGGGCAGGGGGTATATTCACTTGGCTAACACAGACGGTCTCCGGACTCATAATACAACTAAAATGAGAAAAATCGGAATAAAATTAGGGCCTAACCCTAACCTGGTACACGCACTACAGGAGTACCGCCATACCAACACAAATAAATCAATAAACATGGGCAAACACAAAAATAGCACAGTATTTATAAATATCACAGTAAAATATCGTCGAAATTACTGCTAATATGAAATGAGTTCAACACAAATATGCGAATATTTACAGTTTCGGCAATTGGCATACTTATTTCAGCCTGTCCTCATAGTTTTAGAATTATTACTGGAAAGATATATGTTATATTCAAAAATAGAGGTCGGAAGATGCCTGTAGAAAACTAAAAGAACCCAATCGGAAACTGTTACCACAATTGGCCTTTCAAGTTAGTAAATAGCAATCCAAAATGGAATACTTCAAACTGATTAAGTATATACATGAAATAGATAAGATCATTTATTTTTACTCAATCAAGATAAATTATCTTATAGCTATCATCTCTATGCTTAGCAAAAACCAATCGAACCATAGTTAGAGAAGCACCATATTTTTCATATTGAACAATACACATTCACATTTTAGAAACTGCATTCCTTGCTTGATTCCTCATCAAGTTCGATAGTTTATAAGACAGGCGATACACTGCCATCCAGTGTTCAAAATCCAATGATTACGATGGAAAACCAAACTGCAGTTGCATTGAAATGGATCGAACCAAAATATCCAAACGGTGTTATTCTCTTTTATAAGGTAAGACTTGGATCTTTGATTAACTGTCTGTAGTTGAGGATTTTTATTGTGAAAAATTGTTAAATTAATTGTTTTGAGGAAACTTCGAGTTTTTTGACAGTTGGTGCTTCGTACTAAGCCTAATTAATTGTATTGGACTTTTTAATACGTACTCAATAACACGAAGGTTTTACTGCTTATTTCACCACATGGTTGACCGCAGGATTGCAATGCCTTATTCTCATTTCCACCCATTATCTAGGTTGCTTATACATATAAGTGGAGTGAAATAAGGGGATTTTTAATTTGTAACTATTCAAATATTCAGACCCATTTTACAACAAAATTCAGCTATATGGCAATTTTTTCTGTCTAAAATTTGAATCATAACTCTTTTTTATCAGTTGGAGTTATGTAAAACAACCACCTATGCTTCCTATATGCCTTTGTGTTGATGGAGATGCATGTGTATAATGCTGGGATGCAATTGTACGAAATATTATAAAATAAACTCTCTCTCTCATTTGTTTGTTAAACTGACAATAAACGTAACCATCTATTTTACTTTAGGTCAAATATGCACTTGTTAATGAAATCAAAGATTCTTCTGAGAAGCCATCTAATGTTCCAGCTCAATTTGTTTCACATAAATATACTTGGGAAGAAGACATCGTCAATGAAACATATGTTTTACTCACCGATTTATATCCGGGATCAATCTATGAGATCATAATCACTGTTCATAATTCTGCTGGTTAGTTTTTCATGTACAACGTTTGGTGCTGCGGTAGTGTGTGCACCTGTTTACAATTAGGCCATAATTTTATCCCAATTTTTTTTATTTTAGTTCTATTACGAGTTCAGGGACTGTCTGTGTTAGCCAAGTGAATATACCCCCTGCCTATAGGTTTCAGTTACTTCACACAACTTGATGTAAAGTAGACAAACAGAATCGCCATATATCTCCATATCTCCATATTGGTACATGCACTTCTGGAGCACCCATCGTTTTTATAGGCCTTCTAAGTCTATACATCTGAAATGAATCACTGCCTATTCATAGCAGTATGTTCCCCAGCTTTTTATTTCAGGGGAGGGGTTTCAAAATCTAGGAGGTGGTAGATATTTAGTTATTAGTGATAAAACTATTTGTAACCTATAAAAATGTGGTATGTGTTTGTCTGATCATCTTCCCGGAATATGAGCCACTTTCTGGATATTGAATACATTTTTATTTACGTTAAGAATTAACTATGTCACACCTGAAAATTAGGGGGGGATGGTGTAGGGAAATTACAGCCTCATAGACGAGAGGACGTGGTTCACCATATTATTAACACATCTTACTGGCTTTACTCTCCCATGGAATGAAAACAACATCCCACTTGAAACAAAGTTCTATTCAAGTAGCAACTACCTCAATATCCTGGATCAACCAACAAGTTTTTTATCACTGTTTATAATTCGCCGGATTAGTTGATGCTAGTGGTCAACTTTTTTTATTTATTTTTTTGCGCACGTGATGACCTTGTCAAAGTATTGGACTTTACTATATCTGGCACAAGATCTAAATCTTTGTTTCAAAATCTCATCTCACCAAGGGTGTATTGAATTGGATAGGTAATGCCAAAAGATTCCATTGCTTCCAGAATAAAAATATAAAATATTATTCAACTATTACAGGATCAGACAACGGGAGCAATCCACTTCTTGCTTACACAGTTTCATTTGATGATTCAGCGAATAATCAACCAACAAACACTGGAAACTTTCCTTATTTAATCGCCACTATTGTCATTGCTGCATTGGTTTTCATAGTAAGCCTTGTTTGTCCTTTTTTTTTAGCTTCTTTAACTATGTACTAATGTATTATTAGCTTTTCTGGTTATTTTCTGTACATGTCAAGTAGAATCGAGTGTGTCTTGTTAATACATGATTATTTCATGACAATATTTGAAAGTGAAAACAATTTGAATACTGGGGTGCTATTGTTTATGGAAAATTTTTGATTTTTAAATCAGCATCAGCAAATATTTTAATCCATGCAGCTGTTTCTGCTGATTCTTGCTATTAGATGTTGAATATGGGAATAGGAATATGTTTTTATGCCTGATCTTCAGACATATATTCACATATAAATTCCTTATAATCAATAATTTTAAACTACTTTACTTATACGTACTCTTATTCTAGTTTGATCAAGCCATGGAATCGCAAGTGAAGTTTTAAAAAAAGTCCATTGGGCATCGACCATTTTTGCAAAGTCACATCAATCAAAATATATCTATTCAGATTGGGTACAGATTCTCGTAATCATTATTCAAATTACATTATTCTTATTTAGATTTGTCTTATTTTAATACTTCAATGGAAATGTCGATCAAATAACAAGAAACTTGAAAACAAGAACGGATTTACTGAGCAACAAACTGAATTCAGACCTTACAATTCACATCATGAAGCAATGGGTAAGGCTGTAGTTTGTGGGCTCAGGAAAAAATTTCAAAAAATAAGAGCGAAATTATGAACTGAGAACAATTATTAAAAATAAATATGTGTGATACATCTAAAGGTAAAGGTTCTTACAAAAATAGTATTTTCCCTTGATGTATCAGTCGCTGTCTGTTCAGAGCCTTTTTAAATGAAGGTGGGAAAGTCTTATAAATAATCGACCAAGCAATGCTCAATCAAGCTCAACAAGGCTCGGGGAAAATTTGGAAACAAATTAAAGTTATGCCATCCAGTGACCTTTTCAATATTCCAAATACTAATAATTCTCAGTCAATTGGTCCGTAAAATGCGGAGAAAACTCCCTCCTTGTCTAAAACAGAAGCATTGACTGGACTTCGAATTTAGTGAGGATATGCAACTAACACCAGATTGCATTATTCTAAACCAGGGGTGTGCCGCTTTTTTTGTTGGCGGGCCATATAACCAACTTCAGACATGTAGCTGAGTCACTCAAATAAAGTTTTTACGCAGACTCAGCCTTACAGTAATGAAGGCACTGACAAGACAAGAGCCGGTTGGCGCACCCCTGTTCTAAAGCGAATAACTATTCCTAAGCAAACTATTTGATATTCAAAAATGTTTTTCTTGTTGCAGACCAACGTACATACATAGATCCATACTCCATAGATGCCATATCTCCTCATCGATTTCTATGCGAGACATCAGTAGAATCAATATCATGTGGCCAAGTTATCGGCTGCGGAGAATTTGGTGAAGTTTATAAAGGAACTCTTGCAACTATTGGTGAGAAAATTTCAAACAAATTTCTAAAGTTTAAGAACTTGTATATCCGATTTCTTAAAATCTTGCTGAATTATCTTTTAGTACGAGTTAGTAGAGGAATGAGAAGTTTTGCTTCATCACGCTCACCTGAGCATCCCGTTACAAAGTTAAAATGACTAATTTTGTCACTTCTTTCCTCGTTGACTCTCACTATATTTATATTCTCTAAGTTGGATTCATTCAGCAAGTCATGATGATATAATCTAATAATTATTATTTTGCGATTTTTTTCATTATCTGCTTCTCAACTCAGCAAACAAGGTGTCGCTGACAAGATGACTTTGGCAGTCTTTCGCGCCCCCGTCAATTGCGGAAATATTGTATATCTGTTTTTTAAATTAACCTTTTATGATTATATTTTGGAATTATTTATATTGGGAATTTCAGGGAAAACACTTTAACCGTCAACCGGGTAAAATTAACCGGTTAACCGCCGCGTGACGTTTGGCGTAATAATTTATAATTTCAGCTTGTTACGTCACAATGCTTATAAAGCAATTTTGCGTGTTCTTATCCCGGTATCGCTTATTAAAATTATTCACGAATTAGGATAGTTTCATGATTGCTCTGCTGCAAGAGATGGGCATCGTGATTCGTGCGTGTGGAAGTATTTTAGAAAACCTGATTCCGTTGTTAAACGTCATTTATGTGACAAATTGTCAGTGTTCGATGTGCAAATTTTACTTCGAGATATATATCACATAAAGAAAAACGGCATCAACTGTGCACGTCACAATGCTTATAAGGCAATTTTGCGTGTTCTTATCCCAGTATCGCTTGTTAAAATTATTCACGAATCAAGATAGTTTCATGATTGCTCTGCTGCAAGAGATAGACAGCGTGGTTCAGGCGTGTGGAGATATTTTATAAAACCTGATTCCGTTGTTAAACGTCATTTATGTGACAAATTATCAGTGTTCGATGTGCAAATTTTACTTCGAGATATATATCACATAAAGAAAAACGGCATCAACTGCGCACTTGTTGTATGACATTGAATATCCGATTTTGCAATGAAATCGTGAACAATATATTTCGAAATCGACCGAAAACTGATTCTGAATTCATCATTGTCAAATTTTCATAATCAGCTATCTTGGTCCTTACATTGTTTTTCACATTTATTGAGTCCTTACCCACACAGTTAGTAATATTCTTTTGAATTAAATGCCACAAGAGATAAATTTGCGATGACGTAATCATATTTGAAGAAATTGTACGGTATGAAGATGATTTGTACCTGAGATGTCAGTGAACGGTTAAAATAAATCGTAACCGTTAACAATCTGAAATCGGTTAACCATTCCCAGCCCTAGTCATTACAATATTTCATGCACGACCAAATAAATATCTGAATCTATTGTTGTAATTCATTGCTTCGTTATTCTTTGCAACTAGACCACTCAATAACCCTTGAGATTTATAATGAGTAGTTCAAGTAAACTTCGATTTTCCTTAATTAATCAATGAAGTGTTAGAATAGGAAAAGCAATAATTGAAGTTGCTATTAATTACATGGATATAATTGGCAGATTTATAATGAGTAGTTCAAGTAAACTTCGATTTTCCTTAATTAATCAATGAAGTGTTAAAATAGGAAAAGCAATAATTGAAGTTGCTATTAATTACATGGATATAATTGGCAGTGAGTAATTTGACTGTGTGTCACACTTGACATACCTGATGAAACTATTGGAGAGAATTTGATATCTGAAACAGTTCATGTGAGCTGTTTAAATTTTAAAGTACAGTCATTTATAATTTGTGATAATAATTTAATGTTATTGTTTCAGATTTGAAAACAGGACAAGAAACCACAATAGATGTTGCAGTGAAACAACTGAGAGATCAATGTGAACCACAAGAACAGGTTCGTTTAAATTATATACTGCACAAGAAGTAGGATAGGATAGGATTTACATATTTATCCCGGGGGAGAAGAAAGCGATAAGACGGCTTATCCATATGGCAAACCCTGGCCTCTCGTCCGGTTACCATTCCAAGTCGGGTATGGGATTAGTTATATTGTTTGTTTTCGGAAGCATGGACTTGGTGGTGGAGGAAGCCGTAACCGACCAGCGGTTACGTGAACCACCCAACGACGGCGAGGAGTCCAGCAATCCTCTCGCACATAACCATCCCTGCATGGGATTCAGACCTGCGAACACACGCAGAGAAATTAGAGGTGCGGTGGCGAGCGTATTCCTAACGCTTAGCCCGTTGAGCCACACCGCCGCGCATGCTGACCAAAAACAAATGACTAAATGATGCTTGCATGGAAACTTCTGTTTTACCATTGAAGCAAGTTTACCAAGTTGAAGTTTTGTGCCTCCATCTATAAAATGTGTTATGCTTGTGTGCAAAAATCTTGAGTAATTATATGATGTGATACTGCTTAAAAGCACATACTTATGTGATATAGCGCAGGTGCCTTCATATATGTATATATGCAGATTAGTATGGGTGTGCAGTGGCGCAGCCAGGGGGGGGGCCTTTTAAATTTTTTTGAAAACAGAAAAAGTCGCCGATAACGCGTGCAATTGTTTTCTTCTAAAATCGCCTTATGTTTTCATGAAGGCGGAGTGTTATTTAGGCCGTAAACGCCTTCTCGTTGGTATTTATTCTCTCTAAATCACAAGATTGCAAAAATATGTATCAAAATTAAATATATCGGGCAGCTTATCTCATTGTTTTATGTCCACGGCAGTAATGTTTATTTTGACGTAGAAAGTCGAGACCGTGAGTTGCGTTGGGGACAATAAAATTAATTTATACGTAAGGACATTTTAGAATCTCGTAGTTGTCATGAATTGAATATTTTACGCGACAGAAGCTGAAAAGGTGGCTCTATTGACGAGCGCGTGATAGCGGTGACTGTTACAGACGGCAATAGTAATTTCCGATTTTGAAACCCCCCCTTTTAAAAATCCTGGCTGCGCGCCTGTGGGTGTGTGTGTGTGACTTAAAAGTGTGAGTGATATTTTCCTGTAATATGCTTAATATTTAATGGTTGATTATATATTTTTCAGATAAACTTTCTCCGTGAAGCAATGTCGCTTGAAAAATTTCGTCATCCGAATATTGTACACTTGGAGGCAGTAGTGACCCAAAGTCGTCCCTTTTTCATCGTTACTGAGTTGATGGACCATGGTAGTTTACACGGCTTCTTAACAAGCATCAAAGAAAAGACGATGTCCAAGTCTAATGGTCATGATTGGAGTCTCCCTATTTCACACCGTAAAATAGCAGAAATGTTGAAAGGTGTTGCAAGCGGAATGGAATACTTGAGTGGAAGAGGATTTGTTCATAGGTGGGATGTTGATCATTGTATCATTTTAGTATTTTTTGCAGTAATGTATGCTGTGTAAGATTGGAAAATTTATATTAATTTTTAAATTTACTTGATTAATGATGGTTTTCATGGCATGGCCAGGTACTGCCGTTCTCGTAGTAATATACGCCCTGCCCATAGGCTTCCGTTTCTTCACACAACTTGATACAAAGTAGGCGAACAAAATTAGTTACCTCCATATTGGTGCACATACTACTGGATTGCCATGGTTAGACTTAAATGAAAATTAGAAAGTTGTAAAAAATTCTGAATTGCTATGAAAAAACTTCAAACTGTGATAAACTGTTTTGTTAAATAGGAGAACTGAACTGCTATAAATAAAAGTAAGGAATTTAAAAAAAAAATTGTGATTTTAGATAAAAGAAAATCATTGTTTTATCCAATGATTATTACTTTCCAGATCGTGATTCATGTGAAATTATAAACAGTGCTCTGTTACGAAGATATGTCCAAAATTTTTAATATAATCATTTTATCTCAATACTTTAGAGATCTTGCGGCGAGAAATGTTCTCATCAATTCAGACCTTGTGTGTAAGGTTGCTGATTTTGGCCTGATGAGGGAGGTAGAGAATAATGATTCTGAAAGTGGGAGTAATGGAAGTGGAACATACACAACTCGGGGAGGAAAAATTGCAATCAAATGGACTGCCCCTGAAGCTGTGGCGTTTCGTACATTCACTCAGGTAAATATGAACATAATTAATTTGTGTCTTTTTTTTGCTGTTTTAAATCCTGGTGTCGCATCTTGTTTGAACGCAAAATGTATAATTATTTTTTTGCGTAACTGTTGGATCAATCGTCTTCAAGTTTTCAACACTTCAAGTGATTTTTTTTAGATAAGAGCAAGTTCAATATAGTAGTGTACAGTTATTTTTATAGGCGTTAAAAATACGCACGCCACCGCAGTCTAATGCAAGGATAATTATGTACGAGGGGATTGTTGGAGTCCTCGCCGTTGTATGGTGGGTGGTTCACATAAGTACTGGCCTGTTACTGATTCCTCCATCATCAAGTCCATGTTTCCGAAAACAAAATAAATGTCCAACTAATCCCATACACAACAAAGATTTGTAACTGGACTTCAGGGTCGTGGTTCACGATATGATTAAGTCGTCCTATCGGCTTTTTTCTTCCACTAGCATGCTTATGAAGCAATTCTTTCTTGAATCCTTAACATTTTTCTTTCTAGTTCTCGGATGTTTGGAGCTTCGGCATCCTTATGTGGGAGGCATCAAGTTTTGGTGAATCACCGTACTGGGATATGACAAACCATGAAGTTATTAAAGTTGTCAATGATGGAATGAGATTGCCTGCTCCAGAAGTATGATAAGTATAGTGTGTGGCGATATCAGTGAACTGTGATTGATCTTAGCATTTTCTGAGTATGACACTCAATTCGATGAAAGATAACAATAAATAATGTAAAAATGTGTGGGACAAATTTTGGTAAATTATGAAGGTAAATTTGGTTGAACGAGTAAGACTGGGAAGAACAATATTTTTTGATTTAAGCAGCTGGATAGTGTGTATTCATATAGTTTCAAAACAAACCAGAGACCGAGAGAAATCTTTAATATGTGAGCCCTAGTTCTCACGACTCACCCCACAAATATTGTTCTACCACATGTTAAATATAATTCTAGCTAGAATACCATAAAAAGGACAGGTGTTGGGGAAACATTCGAGAAATTTTGACTCTAATATCATTGAGAACACTCCAAATTTAGTCTGTTACTCCACAGCCCTGGCAGCGCTCCAGAAGTGTGTGTGTGTGTACCAATATGGAGGTAACTAATTTTGTTCGCCTACTTTACATCAAGTTGTGTAAGGAGACTGAAACCTATGGGCATATGGGGGTATATTCACTTGGCTAACACAGACAGTCCCCGAACTCGTAATAGAACTAAAATAAGGAAAATCGGAATAAAATCATGGCCCAACCCTCACCTGGTACATACACTACGGGAGTACGGACTTGACTATAACTTTACCATTTTCTTGTACCAACCATATATTTATCTTGTCTTTCATTCAGAAATGTCCGTCGGTTTTCCATCAACTAATGTTAGAATGTTGGCAGAGAGATCATCATAAACGTCCAACATTTACAAAAATCCTCACAAGATTCAATGAAATGCTTTCTGATCTGGAATCATTAGAAGTTCCAGCCAGTCCTGCAAGTTGTGGGTGAGTTGGAATAAGTACAATTTATATAAAAATATAACACATCTATAAATGGCCACAGGTGGGTGTCAGCCAATTTTGCTGTTTCCTTAGGGCTTTCATTCATAATGGGATATCAACTAAAGAAGAATGGGATTTGCATATTTTTTTATTACAGGATGGGGGGGGGGCAGGGTCGGGGTCGGGAGGCTTAATCATATGGTGAACTACGGTCTCTTGTCCGGTTATCAGTCCACGTCGAGTATGGGATCAGTTAGCCAGTTATTTGTTTCAGATGCATTGACTTAAATACTTACGTGAACTATACTACGGCAGCGAAGAGTCCAGCAATCCTCTCGCATTTAATTATTCCCCACAGGATTCGAACCTGCAAACCCACGCAGATGCGCTGCATCGCCAAGCCAACTAAAATGTTAGAAGGGTCAGAAAACATCATGTGGGCAGTATATAGAAGGTTGCTGATTTGATAATAAGGTGATCATTGGGCTTGTGCCTGCTTACCCTTTCAGGTTGGGTATGGGAATAGCTATTCATGTGAACTTGAGTGATAAGAGGGAAGTTGTAACTTTGTAAAGTGAATGCCCTGTCACATGGAAGAGGTTACATAATTGCTTACACGTAGTAGTCTAATAGCAGTCCGTGTGGCCCATTAATTTTTTCATGCAATGGAAAAACTACAAGAGAAAAAATTTAGAATTAGCAAAAACAGCATCATCATTTATTGCTACTACATTTGAAGTTTAACTAAATTTATTAACAACTCTAGTAATTTTTAATAATTTATGGCCCACCTGAAAATGTTTCTGTGCCCCAGAAGTGAGCCATGGCCCACTTGAGAACCGATGGTGTAGAACTATTTTAAATTAACTATTCAAGACATTACTATCTATTCTAGGATGCAAGAAATGTTTTTCGGCGAAAATGAAGACGTTACAATAGTAGATGTTAATGATCCACCTACTGAAACTAATAATGATGATGACGATGCCGCTCAAATCTCTGATAATGAAGACCAAGAAGCAGAACCTTTGTTAACCACAGTTATGGTGGATAGACACAATGTACAATATGGACCAGCCAATCAGGAGCCACGAAACAATTTCAAATCAACCAATGAGGATGAAGAAGGAACAGGGTCTGAGGTCAGCTCATGCACAAGTACAATATGTGCGAGTGAAATAACAGTCTGTGCAGCAAACGGTGTCGCAGTTTATGTTCCATTAGTACGATCAGATTCTGATGAAATTAGACCGAGTACACTTAGTGGATATTACCCCATTCAAGCATAATTTATATATCACAAAAAAAAATTGATTATTCTTTTATTACATCGGTTGCACAGTGTTTTTAAATTACTTAAATCATAGTAAATTCTTATATTTACATGTAAGCATCCTATTATGAACCATGTGATATTCTCCACTTTGAAATCTCAGTCAGTTTGATCCAATAAATATTCGACTTCATTTTACATTTAATGCCTGGTAGGGCCAACCAAAAAGCTTTGGTTTAAAATGTAATACTGCAGACAATGACAAAAATTCATTTTTTTTCTAAATATGAATGATGTAAAAATTTTAGTAGTGTAATTTGCTATATTTATTAAGTATATCTTGCTTATAACTTATTTTTATATATGTTTCATTAATTATGATAATTCAAACAGTTTATAGAAGAATTCCTGAAGAATTTTTCTGTCCCTAGTAGCCGACCAAGATTGAGATTGAGCAAATTTATGTAAATTCACTTTTCGAGGGTGAAACTCAACCAAAATATGGTTTTTGAAATCTCGCATTTTTACCCCATTTTCTCAATTCCTGAATAGTCATGGATAAGTGAAGAGTTAAAGCATTCAAATTTTTCTTTTTACTTATTCCCTCGGTGTCCTATGTTTATACATTCTGAACACTCACCTTTTTCATTTAGGCTTCCATTCTTTGGTGTCTCCTTCATTATAAAATCCACAGTCTTCCTTTTCATATGCTTGAAATATTTTTCATATACATTTTTTATTATTTACCTCATATCATTCCTGTCTCTCCCTCTTCATGATGGTGTTGTTTTTTACATTTTTATCTTTTCTTCAATCATAAAATCTTGAGAAATCTTCCTCAACTTAGATATGAATTTTACAAATGATTGAATAAACTAACTTTTCAATGTTTCAAACTATAACATAGCAGATAATAATTTGACTGAAAAATGAAGTGTTTTGAATTGTATGAAATTGAAATCTGTTTTCCATGTATTCAGAATACAGGAATTTTTATATAAATGTGATTTTGGACATTTCATATTTATTTTAGTCTCAAATATCCTATCGGCTATAATTTCACAGATTCTACAAAATTCATAAAGTTTACACACACCAATACAGAATATGCAAAAACAATAGGAGTCGTAATTTAAAATGTCCTGATTTTTATATTCAACAAGTGTTAAAACACCCCTTTTTTGTAAAGTTGCATTTCATTCGTGTTTGATCAAAGCATTGTTGAATATCAACTTACCGTATATTATGTTTGTCAGATTGTGTATTTAAATATTTTTTATTAGAAACAATCAAAGGTGTTGAACAAATATGAACCCATTTGAAGATGTACATTGGTCTTGCCAATATTTCATATCAGCATATGCTTTTTAGCCATTTCTACGTAAGGTGCTCCAGGAAATCGAACTAAAATACACTAAAAAAATTATATATATCAGAGATCCAAGAGTAAAAAATTTCGAAATATTCAATATGTATGTCGCCCAGACAAACCTTACATTAATATATATATATACCTGTATTTATTTTCTACTAGTTTAATAACTCTTTTGAAATGGAAATGCAATAATGGAATAATCTTTTATACATTTTGATCTCTTTTCAATGAAACAACTCTCTAATAGTAAGTGCATGGTACGAATAAAAGTCTTCTGTATACTTCACCAACTTTTTTCATTGATGTCCTGTATTTTTGTATTTGAAAAAATTGCACATTATATATTTTTTTTGATCACGGTGCTGTACTTTTGCCAATCACACGACTTCATTTTTTATTTTTTGTCATAATTTTATTATTTTACCAACTATTCTGAACAAGAAATTATATATTCTGTTCCCTGTTGTAAGTTTTCCGCATTTTTGATGACATTATGGATTGTAATAAAATTCAATTTCTATTCGTGATCTGCAGTGTTTCATAGTTTGGGTTCAACTAACAGTCAACTCAAAGAGTCATTACATTATCTTGCTAAAGGCAGTTATCGAGTTGAAAAATTTCCCTTCTCGCATTGTGTCCATGGCTTTGACAGACGCTGTGTTGAACAGAAGCTTGCGGATTGTCAGGATTCATTTTGAGATAGTTTAATACACAAACAGGATAAAGATGTAAAATCCTATCCTAAATGTCAAGCGCACCAGGCAGAAAGGGTAACTTTCTTGAATTTGCTTCCGTTGTTTATATAAGTCTCGCTCCTTAAAAGAGTTTATTTATACTGTAGTGAGTGTAGATCAATTTGTTTGTTTTGATGGTAGTACTCTGCACGTACGATTCGCATTGCACGTATTCACAAGGACGGCCCGGACACTCTGCACCTTTTCACCTGTTTGAAAATTTTATTTGATTCAATTGTGGTCATGTTGGACATTATGAAAGAGCGTGTGGAGTGTAGTTTTTTTTTCTTTCTAGAATGATGCCAAAATATCACTTTTCTTCGCGAAAGGTCATAACCCGGAACCACTCATCTGCATCAAATGGCGCATTGTTGCCTTTTGTTGGTTTATTTATTTCAGTTAAATAAGAACGCTCTGGCTCTAGCCTAGTATTGTAACTTGAATTTGTTACAGTACCGGTGTGTTTTTAGTACAGCACTGCAGTATGCTAACATGTTTAGTACAATATGGTACCTACTACCGGTACAGTATGTTTTTAGAACTGCAGGAGGACATCGAGATATTATATGACATAGTACGGTACCGGTACCGGTACCGGTACCGGTACTGTAGTACAGTAGTACCGTATGGTACCGTATCGAAAATAAATATCCAGAGTTCTTGATTCCCGAATGATAAAAAGAACATGTCGCGAACTGACGAAGCAAAGCATGTAAGCACGGTCTAAAGTTTAATGACAGTACGGGACGCTGACAGGAGACTGCTACAGCAATGGTTGTCGAAACTTTCCAGCTTGCCACGTACAGACGTGGGGTGGTGTAGCCAGTCTGCGGACGATTTCATTCAAACCGCTGTAAAACAAAAACCAATATTTCCAACCCGTTTTCACCGTAGGTGCATTGACCTTTAATCTACACGCTAAACCTCGAATTAACTTTCTACGACCAGGGGTTAAAGCTATGTACAAACCATGAAGTACGACATTCTGAAGACGTATTTGCGACCGAACGCCCAGTGTGCGACCACGGATTTCAAGCCTTGAACATCGTTTCTTCTGCGACGAGATTAGGGCATACGCAGCCATGCATGAAAAAAATAGGCTTTTAATTGCATTTCTGACCATCATATATTTCGGTATTTTAAGAACAAAACTCAACAAATTATAAACAAAGCACCGCATCACAGCAATCAAACAGACAAAAACATGGTGGTTGCAAATTGGTCGACAAATATATTATCGACGTATTGGAAATGCGCACCCCCCTATTCCCCCTTCTTTAAATGTAGAAACGCGAAACTTTAAAGATGGTTAAAAGAAACACAACTCTACCCACCTGCCAAATTTCATCTTTTTATCTCTTATATTCTGTAGCCTATATTTGTATGGATTTTCAAGCTATTTTGAAGGGACAATGGGTAGTTGGCGACATGGAAAACTAGTCTGTTTTTGTTCTTTGGTCGGGTTTTCGGTCGTAACTTTTTTGTTTGGGGCTGCATTTTAGTGTAATTTCACAGAGCTACGAGGGATAAGCGGAAGATAACGTGTGAGAAATATCGTCGCAGTTCGTTAATTTTTTCGGCATTAATTTAATCGATGAAGTTGATGGTCGCAAATAGGTCGTGGCCGCAATGTGGGTAAGCCACCCTTATAAAAAATATTGCTGTATCGAGCACATTACTGCATTAATTCAATTATCATCACAGTCCTGCGGTCAGGGATGTCTTGCAGAATGGTTTTTTAGCCACCCTTTTTGTAAATACTATTTCACAATTACAGAATTAGTCTATTTAAGGCCAAGACTGCGAAAGATGCTTTCAAGGGTTTCTGTACCAATGTTCAAAGTTTCAAATTTTATATTTATCATTTTATTTCAATTTTCAACAAAGCCATCATTGTTTAATAATAATAGTAGTTTTTACAAAGATGGCGGAATTGGATGCAGATGATCCGACTGAGGAGTTATATCCAAAAGAAGTTCAAGAATTGCTTGAAACGATTGTTCAGAGTGATGATCCACTTCAACATGCTAATTTTGACGTCATTGATTATATCAATAAATTATTTCCCACTGAGCAATCTTTGTCGAACATTGATGATGTTGTTGGAAATATCGAGAGTCAAATTCAAGATCTTGATGAAGACATACGACATGCAATTCACGCACAAACTCATGCTGTTGTAGAAGGTGAGGAAGCGTTAGAAGAAGCACAAAAATCAATTCAAGATCTTTTCGTTATGATAAAAAACATAAAGGATCGCGCAGAACAGTCTGAAGAAACTGTTAAAGAAATAACAAGAGATATAAAGCAATTGGACACTGCGAAACGTAATTTAACTAGTTCAATAACAACGTTGAATCATTTGCACATGCTGACAGGCGGTGTGGAAACTCTAGTCGGCTTATCACAAAAACGACGGTACGGAGAAGCCGCTAGTCTTCTTGAAGGTGTTCTAAATGTGCTGGAACATTTTAAAAATTATCATTCTATTCCTGCTGTCAAAGATCTTGTAAACAAGGTAGATGATATCAAATCTACTTTGACTCAGCAAATATTTGCGGATTTTGAACATGCTTTTGAAAATAAATCTGGTGGTAGACCTAATGTTAATATAGCTCTGTTGAGCGAAGCCTGCCTAGTTGCCAATGCACTTGGAGGTAATGTGAAAAATGAACTTATCAAAAAGTTTGTGAAAAGTCAGTTGGCAGAGTATAATGTTCTATTTGAGGCTTCTCAAGATTGTGCCTGGCTTGATAAGATCGATCGCAGATATGCATGGATAAAACGTGCTTTGATGGATTTTGAAGAAAGATATGTGAAACTATTCCCACAGAACTGGGAGGTATCGGAATGCATTGCAGTTCAGTTTTGCTACATAACAAACCGAGAGCTTGGTAATATCATGAAAACTAGATCCAATGAAATTGACGTCAAATTACTTCTTTTTGCCATTCAACGAACAACAAATTTTGAAACTTTGCTGAGTAAGCGGCTTTCGGGAATTACATTGAAGGAAAATAAAACAATTACCAAGCTAACAACAAAAGAACCTGTGGATATAGATCCATCCAATCCATTTTATGAAGAGGTGGTGAAAGAAATGAACAGTGAAGCTGAAGAGAATCCCAAAGAATCAAAACCTGCTGATCCACCTTCAAAAATAGAAAATCCGTTCATGGGTTTGATATCAAAATGCTTTGAATCACATCTTGATGTCTATATTCAGTCTCAGGACCGTAACCTAGCTGAGCTCATTTCCAAATTTCAGCAGGATTTCCAAGAACATCAAGCCCAAGCAAAACAGTCGATTGTGGCTGGTGCTGCTATGCAATGTGAAGTCTTGCCCACATGTGCAGATTTATTTGTTTATTATAAAAAATGCATGGTACAATGTTCTCAATTAAGCACAGGTGAACCAATGGTTTCTTTGACACATCTTTTTCAAAAATATCTGAGAGAATATGCTACAAAACTGCTTTCAAACAACTTGCCAAAGTTATCAGCTGCTCCTACTTCAAGCGTCAGTATGCCAGGGAATATCACATTCTCTTCAGTCACAAATTTAATCAAAGAGACAACATCCAGTCTAAAAGAAGGGTCGTCTCCTGAAACTCATAAGTTAAACACTCAAGAGTTGTGTGTAACCTGTTCTATGTTGTGCACTGCGGATTATTGTCTTGAAACGACTCAACAACTGCAAGAAAAATTACGACAAAAAGTGGATACCGATCTCGTTAAAAAAGTAGATTTATCAGGTGAATGTGACACGTTCAGCACTGTTGTTACAAGTTGCATTCAGTTATTAGTGCATGATCTTATTGCATCGTGTGACCCCGCTTTCTATGCGATGTCAAAAGTATCGTGGATGTCTGTGGAGCAAGTCGGTGATCAGAGTAGTTATGTCACGGCAATTACGTCTCATGTGAAGCAATCCGTTCCACAGATTCGTGATAACCTTTCATCTGTAAGAAAATATTTCACGCAATTTTGCATGAAGTTTGCAAATAATTTCATACCTCGATTTGTTAGTTCTTTATACAAATGTAAGCCTATTGGAACAGTTGGAACAGAGCAATTACTTCTTGATGCTCATTCTTTAAAAACACTTTTACTTGATTTGCCTTCAATTGGATCTCAAATTAGCAGAAAAGCACCTTCATCGTATACAAAAATTGTAATCAAAGGAATGACAAAGGCAGAAATGCTTCTCAAAGTGGTGATGTATCCACATGATCCAGCAGATGCATTTGTAGCTAACTATAGCAGACTGTTATCTTCTGCAGAAGCCGATACCTTCCAGAAAGTTTTAGAAATGAAGGGGTTAAAACGTTCAGAACAAGCTCCCTTGTTGGAAATATTCTGGCGAAAACAACCTGTTCCTACTGATACTACTACTCTACCACAAGGTGGTGCTACAAATTCACATGTTGCTTCTTCAATTCTTGGAAGTTTAGCCGATCTGGATTCAAATTCGAGAATCAGAAAGTTGGAGAAGTTAATCAAGAAGAGATTGTAAAATTGTTTGAATTTGAAAATAACTAGTTACTGTCAGATTTTAATAGTTAATTATATCAATCATAATGGAAATCGATATTCTCTCCAATGAAATAATATTTTAGAATTTATTCAATTATATAAAACCCTTTATTTAATTAAACGGTGTTATCTTATTTAACATTCCATTTTTATCTTGAATTAACATAAAAGGATGGAACGAATTTTTATTGAATTTAGTGAACAACATGCTTTTTCCAATATTTGATTGTTATGAAAAATATCTTGTCGTTCGGGTGAACTATGCAGCAAATGCAACTTAAGTCAAATTCAGTAAAGTTCACAACTTAGTTTTGTTGCAAATTTTGGGTTAGAAAAATTAACTTTGCTGGTAGGAGTTTTCTCAAAAACGCATAATTTTTCTCTTGATTGTGAAACATATAGTGGTATCCTGTCTATGAATTTGTTATGGTTGTTAATGGTCAACTTGTTCAGAAATTCCAATGGCTGGTTTTCTGTGATGATATTTCTTGTCGTGTCATACACTATTATGTTGTATGTGTTTCAATTTATTGCCAAGTTACGGTGCTGTCATATACTATATAATGTCCTTTATATATATTATTGAGTTTATAGCTATCATAGTTCTTGCAGATATGGTCTGCTTGTTTGTGGTATAAATTAGACTAGCCAAAATAATATAGGTCCAATAAACTTAAAAATAATAGTCAAGAATTTTAAAATTCTAAATGTTCCAATTCCAAGATGAAATGTATGTGTATCATCTTGAATCATTTACCGAAACACTCAGCAATAAATTCAAACCCATGGCCCCATGTAAAGTTAATATGATTTTTTCTCGATGCTTTATTAACTTAACCGTATAAGCACTATATGGCTGTGTGCAATTCAATGTTATTTCTGTCGTAGTCTCATAATATAATAATATTAGAATAATAATGTGAAATCTTTTTACAGTTTGGTAAGGTATCGGTAAATAGTATAACAAAATGTTGACTTGGTATCAACTTGTAAAGGAAGACTAAAACTTGAGAATGAATATCTGAAGAGTTAGATTTTATGGAACGAAAAAAATATGTCTGGAAGTACGAAGAGGAAAACTGAAACGACGAAAAATAGTGAAGAAACGAAATTAATCAAACTTATACAACTGACAAAATCCAATGATGCTCTTGTGACCAACAATTCCCAAACACCTGATAAATCTGATGGACAAAATCAAAAATTGAAAAATGAAATCGAATTATTGGATTGGTTTGGGAGTATTTATCAGAGTGAGAGGAAATTTGCTCAACACAAACATAGAGCTAGATTTGTTGAACTTTTCACCAATTTAATCAAATTTAGATTAACTCACACAGACTGGCCACAACGTAACACATATGATCTCATATCAAGGTGTTTGATTTGTCTTCGGATCTTAATAAGAGACTCAAATTTTCAGAGAAAAATAGTTGAAATTGGCGGAATATCTTCATTAACAGAGCAATATAGAATTGCTGCCGAGTACTATCTATCCCAAACAGATAACTGTTATCTTGTTGATGTATTAAGCAATATATCTCTAATGCTCAGAAAATTGGCAACCACGGAGAGTAACAAAAGTATTTTAATTGGAAATGATGTCCACCAGATCACAACTTCATTACTTGATGCTACGGACACTTTCATCTTACAATGTGCCTTGTTGATACTACTTGATCTTTCATCGAATCCTAAAATTTGTGATTACATTGCTTCATTGTCTTACGTTGTTGAAAAACTTGTGCGAATTATTGAGGAATATGACAACAATTCGAGAGTTCATGCCGCCAATTTATTGCGAGGATTCTGTTCGAACCGCAAAATTTGTGAGCAGCTGATCATATTTGATTGTTTACCCGTGTTGTTAAGTGTTTTGCATCACGGAGATCAATGCGTTCTTCTTTTACATATCGTATGGATTCTGGTTCTGTTATGTAAGGACCCACAACATGTTAAAGATATCAGGTCTTTAGGTGGAATTCCTTTACTTCTTAATTTACTGCAGGATGACAGAACACTGACTGTTGAACGACACGAGGTCACAAGTGCAAATATGAGGACAGGTAGAACTCAACCTGTTTTAACAGCACGAAGTGCCAGTGGTGACGCCACACCTGACTCTGAAGCGTTGGAACAAATTTTGAAACTCAAAAGCGTTTGTTGTACAGCGCTTTCTGAGCTTAGCTTAGATAATGCACAGACTGTGGTTGAAGGCAATGGTGTATATATTATAGCTAAGTTAATTTTACCTGAAGATCTCCCTTCAAGTTGTACATCTTCTGCTTTGCATTTACAACTGAATGCGTTTCGGGCTCTGCGCTTTTTGTTTTCAATGGAGCGTAACAGGAGACTTTTTAAGCGATTGTTTCCATCTGAAATGTTTCAAACATTTATTGACATTGGACATTATGTCAGAAGCCAGGATAGCTATCAACCCTTGGTAGATGCGCTCAATAAACTTGGAGAAGAATCTCTTGAAAATGTTATAGAAAATATTGAAGAACTGAATCAAAATAGAAAACCAAGACGTTTTATTAAAGGAATTTATGCTGTGATGGATTTACTAGGAAGTGGTGCGTTTGGTTCAGTATATAAAGTCAAAAAAGAGAATGAAGAAAAAGCATTAGCTCTCAAAGAAGTCAGTATCTTTGTTGGTGGCAAAGAAAAAGGTGGGAAAAGCCGACAGAAGAGACGAGAGCTTGATGAAATTGTCCGTGAATTAACAATTATCAAGGAACAACTCAGGCACCCAAACGTTGTTCGATATTATAAAACATTCCAGGAAAACGACAGGTTATACATTGAAATGGAATTGATAGAAGGAGCTTCATTGCAAGAGCATTTCAATGCTCTTATCGAAAAGAAACAAAATGGAATGGAAGCAGACAGAGTTTGGAGAGTGTTGATACAACTCTGCCTTGCGTTGCGGTATTTACACAAAGAAAAAAATATTGTCCATCGAGATTTAACTCCTGGAAATATAATGCTTGGAGAAAATGATCATGTTACAATCACTGATTTTGGCTTGGCCAAACAAAAACAAGATGAGAGTAAATTGTATTCAGTAGTCGGTACTTTATTATATTCATGTCCTGAGATAATAAAAAGCGAACCATATGGTGAAAAAGCTGATATCTGGGCATTGGGTTGTATCTTATACCAAATGACAACTTTGAAACCACCTTTTCCTTCCGATAACATGCTGTCTCTTGCGAAGAAAATTGTCGAAGCAAGGTTTGAAAACGTACCGGGTACTTCAGAATATGTTTCTCAAATTAATTTTGCTGTCACCAAGTGTCTAACCGTTGAACCAGAACATCGTCCTGATATTGTAGAAGTTGTGAGTTTGATTGCAGCTCCGATGTTAAGATACACCGATAATGTAACAAAGCTTTATCACAAGTCTGAGAGAAAATTGGAAAAAGAGCGAAGGCGAACACAAAGGAATTACCATGAAGCAAAAAGGAATATGGAAAATTATAGAAGTCTGTTCAAAGCATCACAAGAGAGCAATAATCGTATTTATCGTAATTTTTCAATGTCTAATGCTCACACGTTTACCCAGCAAGAAAAATTTTCAAGCTTTAATCCAAATGTAAGCTCACCTGCTATATTTACACCAGTGACCCCTCCAAATGGCCATCAACGACAACAATCTGGCGAGGCAACAAGTCCTGGTTCTGATGTGTTTTCTGAAGCTTCATCGTCTGGTTATGCTAGTTTAATGGATGCATTTCCATCCGATGCGAAACAGCCACACCCTCCAAGATCACGCCCCAATTCCGCTAAGAATCAATCAATAAAAAAGCAGGATTTACCATGTCGTGCTTTGAGTTTTGATATGTCAGAGCAAGGTACTACAAAGGATTCCTCTCTTAGTCGAGTCGGTACTGCATCTCGTGGAAGGCCTGGTTCTGCAAGCAATGCAGGTACTTTAACAATTTCACCAAGAAAAGTTCGACAAATAAATGATCCGGTACAAACAATGTTACATCAACTTCACAAGATTATTTTCATCGACCAACTGCCCCCGACATCTGAAGTAAATTTCTGTAGACGAATAATATCAAGATACAAGCGAGCATTATTTTCACCACAAAGTACTTCAGTTCATTTGAAAACTGAGCTGAAAAAATTGCTTTCCGGGTCTCAGGATTATATTGATGCATTTCCTATGAATGACGCATCATCTCTTGCCCGTCAAGCTACAGCTGAGGTTGCTGCAAAAGAGTTGCCTGGGAACGGGGTCAATTCTGTGACCTCGTCGCCGTCGACAACAGGAGAAGAAGGTGTGACTTATTCACAAATGTATTCAATGATTGAAAAGGTTTTATGTGAATGTGGATATTATGATGTTACCAGAGTGTTATAAAAAGTTCCTGTACATTATATCCCAATATATACGACAATATTTCCATCAATAATAGTATGTGATAATAATTGCAGGAACTAAATTGGAAATGGTGATATTTATCAGAAACTACAAAAGATAAATTTAGTTATGAAAAAGATAAAGATGGCTATAAATGATAAATTTGCTGAAATTATCTTTATCATCAAAATTGAACCACAGCCTTTCTTTATATCAGAATACTCCATACCTTTTATAAATTAATATGAAGATTTGGAATAGACACTAGACAGTCTTTCTTTGCCAAGAAATGGTTTTAGTAATATTGGTCAATCAATTTAGGTTGATAGACTTACCATAATATGGTATATTATATTCCCGCATATTAGCCAACTAACTTCCTAGAAACAGCCCTAAGATGGTGAATTTATAGAAATTCGCATATAAGCCAACCCTACAAATCGTAACATGCTGTACGCGTCGATCACAGAAAATGATTGCAGAAGAGAATTAGTGCGATCAGAGTTATGCGTGTATAAGCAGAATTTAAGAGTTATGTGGGTAAAGGCTGAACCCTTAGTTTGGCAACTTTTTTGAGTTTTAACTCAATATACGGTAACACATTTTTCATTTACAGTGTAGTAATATGCCTTCTTGTAAAGTTTCCATATTCTCAGCAAAATTCATTTCTGACATTGTAGTGTGTAAAAACCATGTTCTAATGAGTTTCATTTTCATAAGAAGCCATACATCAATCTTTTTAGGCAGAACAATATTTAAAGTAAAACCACGGGTATTGCTGATTATTTTTGGTTGAATTTCATAAATTTTTACTGAATTTTGCACCCTGTCATTCCAACTTTGTTTTACTCGTTAATTCGAAAGCAAGGATCATACCTTTACTTCTTTTTACCCTGAGTTACCTAGAATTTGCTATGGAAGTTTGTGTATTAGTTTTTATAAAAAAAAAATATTTCTTGGCTTTGCATCATAGCTTATCTGGAATTATCTTTTTTAAATGAATTTTCATTGAATTTAATTGAATTTGTTTCGTGACTGCAATTCTATCACAACCAAAAAAGTAATGGTACCTTACAAATGTGTCTTAAGGCTAGGCATGGCTATCTTGTATAAACTGTAAGTCAATGACCAGTCAGTAATAGTTGTCCATCTTTTGGTATAGGGTTTGGTAACTTTCCGATAAATAGAAATATATTTTTTGAACATTTCTTATTGCACAAATTTGTTACCTAAATTTCTAGTGGTATTTTGAAGGAGACTATTCCTTCATGTATTCAAATTTGTTAGTATTGAACAATTGATCCTTGACTCGCCACACTGCTGTATGGTAACAGCTGTAGCAAATGCTACATACCGGTATACAAAATATCTTGAATATGATAATTTTTTGAGAGAAGTTTTTTATTACTTTAAATCGATGTAACATGTTTTGTCAACTCATTTTTATTTTTTGTTTCTTCATTTTTGTTAAAAGGTTCCATCACTGTTGAAATGTGTGCTTTTATATCAGTTGTCAGTATTGTAGTTAATTTTTGCTTATTCTTGTGTCATATGTAATTGAAACAATAACCATTGTCTTGTAATAATTCATATATTTTTATCAATGATAATATTCCTCATTGTGAAGCGACAATCTTATTTGAATAATATTTTCTTGGATAATACTCTGTAATCTCTTTGGAAATCAATTTTTTGGGCTTTCAATGTAAATTTATTTATAAAAGCTATTATTTTTCAACTGTTTGATACAAAAATTACATATATTTTATTAATGAATGATAAAAGTCTATTTTTGATGCCTTTGTTTCATACATTGTGACAGAATAATGGTACAGATTGGTATTTATATAAGTTAATTGTGTGTATAAATGCACAACATTTGCTCTTGTGACAATCTATTTTTCATATCCTTGCTATTTCTGATTAGCAATTCTGTATAACTTGATTCATATTTCCCTTTGCCTATTCATTGTGGTGAAATATACATTTTTTCTCCAAACATGTTGACCTCCAAACAGGTCCCAAGGATAATATATAAGGGTTCTCATGAATTTTCCTTGTCATAAGTTTCAAGTATGAATCAGTTTAAAGTTAAATTGGACGACTATTTTTGTTTTATTTCTCATTGTTGTGCTTGTTTTTAGATTAAAAATATAAATTTTCTAAAAATAAAAGTAAAAAATGAATGTGTTTCGGCGATTAATGGATGCTACACCAGCTAAAAAAGTTATTTTATACACCAAGGTAGTGTTTCGGCTTTCTTCCCCTTTACTTATGTTCGGGGCTTTAGAAATGGCAACAGTATTTGTAATTAGTGAACGAAGATGGAGAAAGGGAAGCGCAAGGATTATTGATCCCCCTGTATGGAAAGGATACACATCAGATCAAATTCAAGAAATTATCAAAGGCCGTGAAAAAATAGTCTCATGCATGAAAGATCTTTATGAGATGAAACCTGGTTCAGCAAAAGATGAAACAGTCTCACAAATATTTACAAAGGATTGTATTTATGAAGATCCAATGCTGAGACTTGTCAATAAAAAGGAAATATTAAGGTATTACAAATACATGCGAAGTTGTACATTCTCTGATAATTTAGTATACTGATTTTTATTAATTCCAGTTTGAAATAGTCTAAATTGATTAATTTACCTGTAACAGTAATAACCACTATAGTACAAAAAATCTTACTGAAGCAATGTGACTGCATTCTTAGAAAATATTTTCTAGAATACCCAGGCATGGACTTGTAACAAACAGGACGTGAGGCCAATGGTTCGCCACATGTTTGAGTTGTATTTTTTTCACTCTTCCCCGGGTTTGATATGAAAATCATATGTTCTCAATTTAGAAGTTCTCTAAAGTAATATAGGATTACTTGTTACTTTTAAATATTGTACGTTTTAAAACTATGACAATATGCAATTATCATAGTTAAGAACATTTTTTATTTGTTAATCCATCAGACCCGAGTACAATATTTCATATTGGATTGAATAGGATAGGATTTACGGTACATATTTATCCTCTGGAAGAGAAAAGACGATAAGATGGTTTAATAATCATATGGCTAACCACGGCCTCTTGTCCGGTTACCAATGTCTGGTATGGGATTAGTTAGCCAGTTATTTGTTTCCGGAAGCGTGGACTTGATTGAATATTCTAAAATGAATTTCAATTTTTTCAGCATTTTCAATCATCTGCAAGGGACATCAGCAAAATCAGAATTTGAATGTTTTGAAGCTACACATTACAAGGAAAAGATAATTATTGATACTCTGCGACACTCTTCTGTACCACGATACGGCGAAGAATCCAAATTACCACCATTACGAGGCAATATAATAATATATTTATCACAAGATGGCACTAAAGGACAGCAGCAAATTAAATCTATTCGAGATGAATGGAATTATTCAGCACTGATGCAACCTGAAACTCATAATGCGTATGTTTTCGCTGGTTCTTTCGCAAAGCTAATGCGACGTGTGTGTTATTATATCATAAAACCAGACAAAACTTTTTTCAACATTTTTATAATTCTTGACTGGAAATCTGAGTTATCTACATTTTTAAACCAAAATATTAAAGAATTTGAAAAGGGACAAAGAAATAAGGAGGTGGAACAAAGACACTATGATGAATCTGGCACAGTTGTTTTTGATGCTGGAATTTCTAAAGCAAAATAAAACTTTAATACAGTTTCGATCTGTTGAACTATTTACTCCATATCAGTGTTCCCATTGATACTGTCCCCACTTTCACAGTTTTTCTTACCTATATAATATATGCTGTGTCAAGTTCACGTTTATCTAGATTCCACTGGGTGTACTGGCCTGGAATGCTTATATTTGTTCAATACCATGAGAGGCGCTCCATTTTTACAGGCAGTCTGGTTGGTAATCAACAAGCCAACAAGGTGGGAGCAAGGTGTGTTCAGGCGCCTTTTAAGAATCTTCAAAGTATGAAAGATTGCTGACCCTACATATGGCTGGTTAAATGAAAAAAAAGCTTCCTACCTGGGGTGCCAGTAGCCCTGGGCTGGAAAACGCTAAATATTACATGTCATCATAATGTGTAGCTCCATTTTTACAATTTCTCAGGCAGGCTAGTTGGTAATCAACATGGTGAAGCGAAGTGTGTTTGGACCCCTTAAAGAATCTTCAAAGTTTGGGAAATTTCAGCAAAACACTGAAGTGTAAATAAAAGAAGATGCTTTAGAAACACCATATAACCGGCTGCCTGGAATGATGTTTAATGAGATGCTGATAGCCCCGGTACGATGTGCTACATGATTTGGGTTTAAAAAAGCGTCATATACCCGTGGTTCTACTAGCCCTGACCCCTGAGGCTCTGCTAAATAAACCCCCACACTACAATATGGTCTTCCAAATTCCTCATTTTTGCCTGAGTAGTAAAACTAAAAATGCACATCCACTGTTTATTTCAGAAATATTAATATAATAAATTATTAAGTAATGATTAAATATATTTATATCTAGCCTATCTATAAAAATAGCAAATTATCAAAATAATACAAATTACACTGGCAGAAATACATTAATCTATATAAATATACAATGGCACAATGCAAAATTATCAAACATGTCCTCTTTATACTATATATAAAGTTACATCAGGTCTGCATCAAAATTAAATATGGAAGCTGCAAGGTTTTCATAATGTATTCCCTACACACAACACTAACACTGCGACGAAGTGTCAAAAAACAAGTTATTTTGGAATATTTATATACCGTTATGGAATTTTGTGCAGCATGTCACCAAAGGAACAGGCTTTAATAAATCATGAAACACGCACACTATTTGAATAAAATTCTGGATACCTTTTTATTTCATGCCTTATACTTCAATCTATTAAATTATAAAAAAAATGCAGTGTGGGAAATATGGACCTAAAAGTTTAATTTGCAATAGGGTTGATGGCAAGGTTGGTTTGTTAGGTAAAATATAGTTTTTCTGGTTACAATGAAATTAGTACTTTTCAAAGGTTGAAGGTTTATATGCCATACAATGTATGTATTCCACATACAATTCGGGGCAAGCTTATGCAGCTGAAGGCTGTTAATTACTGAGGGCCAATCGCACCTCAGTAACTTAATTGAATAGATGAAGTTTTAGACATTTTAAACATGATTGGAACTAAAGAAGCATCAGTCATGGGTATGTCAATGTACGAAGATGATGGCAACCCATCTCCATCAGTCAGTCTATCGCACTGGTTCTTAAACCAGCGGGCCATGGCCCACTTCTGGGCCACAGGAACATTTTCAGGTGGGCCACAAACATATTAAAATTTGCTAAAGTTATTGATAAATTGGTTAAAATTAGATTGTAGTAACAATGAATGATGGTGCTGTTTTTTAATTCTCATTATTGAAGTGGAAGTCTTTTGTAAAGAATATTTTGTTTTTCTTGTAGTTTTTCCTATGCATAAGAAAGTTCATGGGCCACAGAATTCAAAAGTGGGCCACGAAAGAAAAGGTTGAGAACCATTGGCCTATCATATACATGAGCAAGAACTGAAAAATCAATGCACAGTAGATCATTATTTTTAAATCTAGAATTGGATTGAACATTAGTTGAAAATTAAAATTAGTTTTGCCTTCATTTATAGATGTTCAAGCTCTCATAATAAACAGTATTTCTTTGTTAATTGTTGTAAACAGACTCCGCTCTGTATGTTGTTCATTTCGTTTTTTTGGGGGGTGATTGGACAAATGTCATCTGTGGTTTCTATGGTGTTCGCTTCTCCGCTTTAGTTGAGCTCTTGATATGTACTCGTCATTATCTGAACTGTCAATATCTAGAAAAATTGCATAACATTGGTATTAACAAGTGAGGTATTTGCTTGTTAAATGATTTTTGTCATTTGGTTGAATCATCTAAAATGAAATTTAGCTTTCGTTTTTTGACTGCTTCACTAAATCTAGATGCAGCAATTATGTGTCAGTGAATGAATGTAACTCTGTAATTTTTTCTTCACATTTAGGGTGGGTTTTGCAGCTTGTTGGAATAGAAAATTGAACATCAATATGAATAATTTTTACCCACCCCCAGTTACATTAGCTTCAGTTGTGCGATGATTTGATGACTGCTCTGTGCGTGTAGCTTGTCCTTCTGTTCGTTGCATAGGTCTTTCTGGTGAGGTCTGTATGTTTGAAGGATGGACAGACCGGGGAACACTGCTATTATGAATCTCAATAGGAACACTGCTTTGATTTTCTTGTATTGATTCTCTTTCTTGCATTAAGTTTTGAACGCTATCTCGACAAAAGTCCACCAGTAACATAAGATAAACACCAGATCTAACAAGTCTGCGAAGATCTTCTTGCAACTGGAAATTAAATATAGAATCTCAAAGGTATGAGTAATAAACAAATTAAATAGAATACGTTTTAACTACCGTAATTTTTTGGCATTTCAGCATTTATTTACTGTGTTTGTTTTTGATATGGACCTTAACAGCCATGATTAGAAATTTTCTTCTGAATCCAGGATATATCTGAAGCCTCATGTTTAGCCACATAACATAAAAAAGATTGTCCATAAACTTTTTTTGAATTGAACTAAACAAAATAAATACAAACCTTTTTGGTCTGATCAGGTTTAACATCTGTTTTTCCCAATATCTCTGTGTCATATTTCTTCAGACATAATTCACATTTTGTGATATCAGCTCCTAAAATGAAATTTCAGTACTTAAATCAATGTTGGACTTATATTCTTATTAATGTGTTAGAATCTCAGTTAATGAGCTAAAACAGGGTGGTCCAAGGGTGGCGGCTCCGTGGGCCACAAAATATTTTTGCATTGTTCGCGGGCCACAATAGTGCCGAGAATAGGTAAACAGTGCAATACAAAACAAGCACTTTTATTGTACAATCACATAGTTATCAGGCATAGCCATTCTAGGCTAATAGAATCCACTTTCGGTTTTTAGTTTTCTATGATACTGATATTGTTAGCATATATTCCCGACCAAAAAGTTAGTAAGCCAGATAACAATTTAGACTGCCAAGCACATCATTCAACTTCGCTAGTTTCCCCAGCTAGTGATGACAATATTTCAAAAGATTTTTCTGATTAATTTTATGACGAAACAACACGAAATGCGATTTTTTGTTTACGGTACTCTCCGAATGTGACGCGGGCCACAGATAATGAAGCGGCGGGCCTGGGTTTGGACCACCCTGAGCTAAAAGATCATCCAGGGTCAGTAGGCAATGCTGAACTAGACAGATTCCAGCTCTTCCAAATTATATTGGTTCCAGAAGACTATTGTTCAGAGTGAACAATGTATAAAAATTATTAGCCCAGCTCTGGAACAAGATATCCCCCAGGTCTGTCAACTGTTCCACACGGCATATAGTATTGTGTAACACATAACATGATAGATTCAATGCTTGATAGTCAAATACTGTTAGTCACATTCATTTGTATAATTAAAAGAAGCACTGCTGGTAATCGATACAAAGTTCATTTTTTAAAATCTGACTCCTTTATTGCTAATTTGATTTCGAAGCCTGTACCTGATGCCTTCTTAGTTTTTCTCCACTGCTGCAAACACTTGTGGTGAACATATCTCAGTGATCCAGTGCAACTGCAAGGTGTCACAAGTTGATTTGAAAAAGAATCTTCATCGGATTGGCAAATTCGGCAGATCACAGTTTCTGTTGAATTGATTTAGTAAAATACTTCAAATATGATACTAATTTAACGTGTCCGAATAATTCACGGGCAAGTATTTGTGGTAAAAACAGTTAGGTTTATAGGGTTAGGGTATGCTCTTAAAGAAATATTTTTCAGTTAAAAAGGTACTTACTTCAAAACTGTTTTTATCACAAATATTTGTTTTACAGCAAAATGCTCTTGTGGCGATTTTTCATGTGGCGATTTTTTCTATGCGACCCGAATCTTCCTAGAACCCTAATATACATTTCTACAACAAGTATACATCTCTAAGTTTTGATAAAAGTTTGTTAAATTGATTGAGATAATCGTTCAAAGAAGCATTAGGCATGGTTATGTTCAATTGGTCTATATAGATATTATGGCTGACCATTTCGAATCGAATAATGATTTAACTATTTGGACGAAAATTTTGACCTGCCACCATTTTGTTTTCTTTTTGTCCACCAAAGGTTGTGGTGAGTAATTCAATTTTTTTTATCGAAGCCATATTTTTAAAATGCAATTCTGACATATGACTCATTTCCTCACAGTGGGTTATTGATGAAACAAGTTTCATATTGCGTTTTAAAACTCTGCGAACTGTCTGAGTGATCGATTACATATGTTTTCAGTAATTTACCATGTTATATGGAGGACCCATTGCAGTAAAAAAGCTACATACACCAAGACCTTCCAAGTATTAGAGATTCGATTGGACAACAAAATTGTGATTTGATTCTGAAATCAACAGGTATGAAAATGCCCAGCCCTAATAATAATATATACTTCATATAAATGGAATATAAAATATGAGAAAATCAATTTTAAAACTCATAACAACTCACCCGATTCTGTCTTAACTGGTGGAATGAGATTAGAAACTTGAAATTGTGACGAATGATAAACATCTTCATGATAAGTATGAGGTACAGAAACTGCATAGTTCTTGAGTTCCTGTAAGCACAAAAGATAAGACTTCCAAAGTAAAATAAAGACTGTAGATACGATTTTCTCATTTAGGGGATACAGAGTCTTTTTTTTAATTTCCTTTCCAAAAATAACACTAGGGCTTATTTTGCAGGGATGTCTTTTGATTTTATTTATAAAAAACAAAGTTACAAAGTAGAGAATCACAAGATTTCCAAATATGGAAACCAATATTCATTTACTAAATAACACGTTTTTTAAATAACTGCTAAACATAGATTACGAATCATTCAATGCGCGTAGGAAAATTTTTTTTTGACTAGTTTCTATTTTCAGGGGAGGACTTATATTTAAATCATATTCAAAATTCAGGCTAAGTCTTCCATTCGGGGAAACACGGTAATCCAATGGTTTCAAGGCTTACTTTGACACTGTCACATAGTTAGATAAAGCACATAGGGCCTGATTGGATAAAGTACTAAACTTACATTTTTTATACAAACTTTCTTTTAACAGGGTTCTGCATAAGCAGTGATTAACACAAAAGGCCTTCATGAAATGAGAAACAATATAGATGTTCTAACCCCATGGCTGACAGAAAAATAATTGTATATAAAAGTAGATAAACTTATTACTGGAGTAGAAGATGAACTGTCTGATAAATTATCGAAAGATATTTTCTTTGATTCCATATCAAACATTCGTCTCATTGCTCTGTTATATTGTCTTCTTTTTGCATCGATTTTTGGTGAACCTTCTTGAGTTGGACTTGGCGATGCCGAAATATTTCCCACACCCAGAATCCAAGATCTTCTTTCTTTTTCACCATGTTTAGTAAAGATATTCGATTTTTCTGATTTCTCACTCGTTTCTTTGAGGGTTTTCTGTCTTTCTTCCTCCTAAAAGTATATTTTGGGCATTTATGTATTGGATTTGGAAGGTCTAGATTATTTCTTTCTTTCTTCCATGTTGGGTGAACATATTTGATGAGTTTAAACTTTTTTTTAGTTTTCTTTTCATTACCCAGATTTTTTACCTGCTGTGCATGTGTATTTTTCTTTCGCAAATCATAATCTATCTATATATCTAACGTTAATAACCAGACATAAATACCGGTAATGAAATGGCACACACCGTTTGCACTCGTCGTCGTTCTCTTCTACTTTCATCTCGTTCTTTTCTTCTCTTCAGTTTAGTTTGTACGACTAACTTCGATTCTTTTTCCTTAGAAAAGGGATTATTCCCTGCTAATTTATCGTTTCTCCTCATTATAACGCAGCATGAAACAACACAATCGCACAAAAAAAAAATAAAAGGTCGCCTCGCCTGGGCTTGTGTTGCTAAGCAACACATTGAAACGTCAATCATTATTGATATGGCTCCCAAATATTTTACCGAGTAGCATTTATTTAGAATTTATACTTCTTTTTGTTTAATTGTGTTATTTAACATAAATTTGGCAGTTCCGTAATCTTACTTTTGAATATTATCTACTTGAACGGAAACTTTCTTGTCGAATACAGTCAGCAAAAATGTATTTGCGTTTCCAATTTGCACGGTCATGCCTTGCGGCATTTCTGGGACGTTTCCGGCTTACGGCGTTAACTTCTTTTCGCAGGCTTGAAGGGCTGAGTAAAGGAGTTCTGAGATGGGAGATTCTAAATACCCTGCCTTCAAATTAGGAGGTTCAAAATATAATCAGGTTAGTAACGTTTTCTTGACTTTTGAGTATGTTTTTGTTGCCTTGGCAGGGATCTATTGCTCCGAAATAGGCATAAGTTGCTTCCGATATTCATATATTACAATTGAATATTTTGTAGTCTATATGCCAACTGTCTATGGACAACTAAAACACTTGTAAACTGTATATATGGCCAATGCAGTTGTGATTGTTTGCTGCAGTGTTATTGCATTGGAGATCTTCTACCGTACTGCAGTGTTTTGGTTTCCATTGAATAAAATAACAATAAAATTGCATATGACAGAATTCTTGAATATTTCCTAAAATGTCTTTGCCCTATGTCAGTATGTTAGAATGAAGTGCAACATAACTATTTTTGCTACTGTGAAAAAAAATTTGAGAGCTTTCACTTTGTGTGTTTGTGTATTATAATTTTCAATCAATCAACTGTCACAAAGTTTTTTTGCTTGCTCCAATTCATTGATTGATATCTTAATGGCAATTTGTGAGAACTTCAATACTGTTGTAGCATAATTACTTATTCGTTTAAACTGTTAAATTATTCAGGAAACATTTTCTGGTCGACTGCGGCATTTCTTTGATGTAATTGATCCTCGAACGTTGTTTACACCGCAATCGGAAGTAGAAAGATGTGTTCGAATGTTGCAACAATACAGAGATGGAAATGAGGAAGGATGGAAAGACGAAGAACTTTGGAAAGCACAGAAAATTAAGCAGGTAGCCTATAGTTTATGATTCATATTGCACTTTATTACAGTGTATAAACATAAGAGAGCAGTACTCGAATATATGAAAATGAATTTGGCAGAATCTGTGCATCCACAAGGTCTTGGAGCACTGAGTTTCCTGAAAAGATCGGCAGATGGAATAAAAAATTGTTCCCCTTCAATTGAAATGGAACAAAAAACTTATGAGTGAAATATCAAGTCCCATAGGACTCTGAAGACATTTGAAAAAAATACTTGCCTTCTTGCGGCTCCTTCCATAAGTACTGAAATCATTTAGTACTTTATATGCGATGAAAAGCATTTTCTTTTGGAACAACATCGGCACTAAAAACAAAAATCCCAGTGACAACAATTTGGTAACACAATACATGTGCCCAATAAGAGCCAAATTACTTCTTGTTCATGGGGGTGATAATGATGACAGATTCTTGGCAGAAATTGCCTTTGATTGAACACATGTAAAATTCTGAGTAGAATATTTACTTTTTATTGATTTACCGGTACTTATTCACAGTTACAATCAATAAATAAACAGCAAGTATTAAATTTCAGTCTTATATTTCATCTAACGATATTTTTGTTTTTGACAGGCAATTATTCATCCAGATACTGGAGCAAAGATACCAATGCCTTTCAGAATGTCAGGTTTTGTACCGTTTGGGACTCCTATAGTTGCTGGATTGTTACTACCTGGACAGTCAATGGTTGCTACTGTATTCTGGCAATGGTTAAATCAAAGTCACAATGCTTGTGTCAATTATTGCAATAGGAATGCTACAAAGGTACATTATTAACTTTCAATTTTATACGAGTTCGCTTAAGTCCCGTGTTCTCAGTTAAAAGTGGTGAAGAATTGCAAACTATTTGATACACTATAAGCGCTTCGACACATTGTGGAAATTGATGTTTGTGTGTGGATAGCGATTAACGCAAAACTTGGCAACTATTCAACTCAACACTTGTAGAGAACAAGCTCACTGGCAGCAAGGCTTGTTAGCAATTGGAACCTTTACTGTATTTGAATTTCGTTTTTTGTCTTTTCTTTTTAATATAAAATAAATTTGATAGATAATTCAAGTCCCAATATATATATCTTAGTTTTCATTATGCAGAAAAAATAAGAGTGAAATAAATATAATATTATGTTAATTATTAATAACTGTTTTTTTACGTTTGACCGCATTGTATTATGTAAATATTAAAGTTCCACTAAGAAACTGTGTGAATAGCAGTATTTTTTCAGAATAAATAATGTAATAAAATCATAAGTAAGATGGAGAATAATCAATAATAGTTTGGAGAAGAACAAAACCTAGACTGAGGTTTTCCTCAGTAGTTACTATGAAATATCTGATCAATACTGTATTCTACAGGAAACATCAATGAAAGATTTCCTGCTTGGGTACACAGGAGCAGTTACAAGTGCTGTGTCAATAGCTCTTGGTCTCAATGTGTTGGTAAAAAAATCTACTGGTCTTAGTCCTGCTAAACGATTGTTAATTCAAAGATTCATTCCTTTCCCTGCTGTTGGTAAGTTTATATCTAACTAATTTAGCTTTAAATAAAAATAATGAAACAGTATTCACAAAAGTTTATATATAAACTTAAATTTTTTGCAATAAATTTGACATCAGATAAGCAAAATAAAACTGTGTTCACTCAATTGTATATATTATCTGAAAATAGGTATAAGTGGTCTACCATTTTGAATATTCCTGCTGTTTCAAAGTCAGCATCTATAATTTAGAATACTATAAACTTATAATTTTGAACAAAAAATTTTGTCATCAGCCAAAAACTAAACTAAACATAGTTTTACCAAATTATTGAAGCATTATTCACCTAACTGTATATAGTATTGAAAAAATATATATATTTTAAAATTTCAAATAGCCCTGCTTTTTGGATTTTGCATTTTTTGGCAACAATTTCTTTTGGCTTACATGGATTGGATATTTTTTATTTTAGTGAATTCATAGTGTGGCAGGTAAAATTTGTTCAATCACCATTCCCTTCAATGAATGATAAAAGTTATTTAGTAAGTCCATTCAGGTGCATAGTTTGTATAGTGGAGTGGATTGGAGGACCCAAGTGGCAATACAGCAACCCTTCAACTTTTGTATCGCCATTTAATAAATAAATAGATTCAAATTTATGCTTTAGTTTTATTGACAATATTGCTCATGAGGTATCATTTAATTTTTACAGCCACTGCCAGTGTTTGTAATGTTCTTCTCATGAGAAACAGAGAACTCAGTACTGGGATAGAGGTCACAAATAAAGAAGGAAAGGTCATTGGAGTGTCAAAGGTCGCAGCTAAAAAAGCTTTGATGGAAACTGCAGCAACAAGAGCTGTGTTACCTGCACCTATATTAATCATTCCACCTGTTGTAATGTCATTCATAGAAAGGTGGGTTTGAAGTACAAGCTTTGCACAACAGTTGAAATATTTTCTTCTATATATCTAAAAGAGAGTCACTTTTTGAACTGTGTGCTGTGACACTCACAGTGTTTGTAATATATACCAGTGCTGTGAGGTTGTTGGAGTTGTAATTTCGAAGTTGGTAGTCATAGTTCAAATTTTAATTTTGTTGGAGATCGAATTTCAATGGTGATAACTAAAGTAAAAATTTACTACAGAAACTCCTTTTGTTGACTAATCAATTCTATCATTCCATTAAAGATTGCTTGCATATGCCAAGATTTTCATTATCGAAACTTGACTTCCTTTGGAGTTGGAAGTCAGTCGTATGTTATCCCCAACTTTATAGGCCCACAGCTTTAGTATTTTTGACCAGAAATAGAGTCAAAGTAATTTCATTATTTGCATTTCACAGTTTCTATCCAGCACACTAATTATATTTTTTTTTATTTCAGAATGAAATGGTTTCATCGATATCCAAGATTAAATCTTCCGATTCAAGTCTTACTTGTTTCAGTTTCATTTGGATTAGCTCTTCCTGTTGCTATTGCAATATTTCCACAAATGTCACAGGTAATTTGTGTTTTTGTATAATAGAAATAAAAAGTTTTCGAACGTTGAATGATTTGCATGGGACATTTTACTGTGTTTATTAGTCTGGACGTGCCAAACTTTATTAAATGATTTTAGTTTCGGCATCTCTTGTAAAAATCAATCAAACAAATTTTCAAGTTAAGAAAAGTGGCACAAGAAGACTTCTGTATCATATATATACAATATATAAGTACAGACACTCAGATACAGGGGGGCCACTCTATTTGCAAAAATTAAAATATAGATATGCCTTACATTTTTTCACAGCGGACCTGGCAGGGTTAAGTTTAACAATCCACTAATCAGAGCTTAAAGATCTCGAACGTGTGATTTCAAATTAGTAAGAATTACATTTAAAATGCTAAGTGATTAGGTGGATGGAGAAAAACTCAATACTCCAAAGCAACCGTTAAACTAGTGCCACTTTTATGATATTTATTCATAACCACAAACAAACTCTGTATTTAACTCAAACCTGGCAACTACAAAAATAGATTTGCTGACTAGGTCTTGGATGTTGACAATGATTTCAGTGTTAAGTGTTTACTCATGGAGGTAATTATTAACCACTAACCAAATAACTTCTAAAATCATTCATTTATAGGCCAAAGTCAAAGATTTAGAAGAAGAGATTCAAGAAAACACTTCATTGGAAATTGCCTATTATAACAAAGGGCTATGATGAATTGAAAAGAATATAAATTGTAGCATAATCGGATTTGATTTTACAGCTCAGCGATTTATTTTGCTGGCATTGGTTGCACGTTCAGATTTTTTGACCTTTTGTAATATCATGTCTGCTATCAAAAAGCAAATCAATTAATTACTGGTGCTCGCAGACTCGCAGTTTTATGCCAGAATTTAATATTGTCAGCATTCCCAATTGCTATTTTCATTCATTTTATTATATATTTTCACAAAGCAAATAGTTTTTATCAATTGAATTTGATAAGACCAATTGTGCCTATATATTTTACTTTACGCTTTTATTTTCGATCAATTGCATGAATATTTTATATTTTTGTTATTTTAAAAAGTTTAATATCCAATATTGTGACTTTGTGGGATGTTTAGAGTTTTGAAATGTATTCAATGTCACCGAGAGCACAGGAACTCACTTATATTACAGCATATTCTATATATCCCACGGAAGGCAATGTGGAGCTAACAAGTTATACATTTTGGTATAACCAGGGATGTCCAAATCGTTTCGAATACATTCAAAATTCATTATATTCAATATAGTAAATTTTTTAATTATGAGTAATTTAGCACATTTTTATTTAAATATTAGGGATTTTGAGCTGTCAGACAAGTAGACCAAATGCACGATATCTCGACTGGTTTTGGCTATTCGGTTTTGGCCATCCATGGGTACAGTCTCATAAATCTGAATATAACTAAGTCTAAAACATGGCGTGTCGCTGCTCGATTAAGTCCCAGCAGCTACCCTTCCCTGGTATAACTGTTTGTTCATTTTATTTTCACGGTTCACTTTAATTAATGCTTTTTTACGCTAGGTATTACACATGTTTATTTGGCCCTACATATGCATATTGACTTCACAATATGATTTGTGATTTTAGTTCAAAGATTGCAATTTATTTTGAGAAAACTTAATTCTTCATAAATATGCTATTGTTTGCCCGTGTGAGTATTTTATTGCCATCATTTTTTATTATCATTTTATCACAGAGTTGTGTCTGCATAGAGCTTCTGGCAAAAATGTAATCTTTTCTTAAATCAGATGCAAACATATATCTGCAATTAAACGATTTAGCTATCTGAATCCATGTCGTTGTTTTAATCTTTTTTTTTGACCGTCATCGCCGTAATCAGACAGACAGAAAAATTGGCGCATCGTGCCCAGCGCTATGGAAACGAATTCCATCACATACCTTTGATTACCCCTCAGGGAAATCTCACAGGGATAGAATTACTGGACTCCTCGCCGTCGTAAGGCGGTTTACGTAACCGCTGGTCGGTTGAGGCTCCATCCGCCATCAAGTCCATGCTTCCGAAAACAAATTACTGCCGAACTAATTCCACACCCGACGTGGACTGATGATCAAGTCGTCTATCGGCTTTTTTCTCCCCCGAGATACATATATAAATCCTCTTCCTCGTGATATGTATGAAAATCCTATCCAATGCAACAATATTCGCAGCTCCGAATCGCTAAAATTTTCTGCAAACGCTGCGTAGCCTTGGGCAATCATTTACTTCGGTTTATTTTTGATTCAACATTGTTTCATGCAACAAATTAACCGATTTACATTTTTAACAATTTGCGACGCACAAATAGCGTGCAAAAAATTGAAAAACAAACAATAATATAGATCAAATTAATTCATTGAAATCACATTTCAAAATGGCAAAAATAAATTTTCAACAAAATGTTGCGGATATCCACACTCAAGCATCCATGTGGTATTTCTTGAAGTGTAATGCAACATATCTCTTCACACGAAACAATTTCCCACACATTTTACTTCGGTGAATCTTCTGAGAATGTGTTTTAGTATGTTCTTCCAGATGATCTTTAGTAAAAAACGAATTCGAACATAAATCACACGAAAACGACCGTTTGCCCAATCCCCTCATAATATGCAATTTTTCATGTCTGGTCAACCCAGCTCTTTGGGTAAATCGCATACCGCAAATTTTGCATTTAAATGGTCTTTCATTCGGTTCCATTACATTTGAACCCACGTACATTTGAACCCATGACAATTGCACCTGTATGCTATTGCACCTATGAAATTTTTTTTGTTTCACGGATAGTTAAACCCATACTAACCCTAACCCATGGGTTTTAGCACCCGAATATAGATTGAACCCGTGGATATACGCATGGGTTCAAATGTACATGGGTTCAAATGTACGGTCACCCTTTCATTAGTATGTACCCGTTCGTGTATCAATAACGTCGATCTACTACCAAACGATTTATTGCATATTTTACAACAGAATCGTTTGTTTCGTTCGATATGTGTTGCCATATGCGAACGTGGTACCCTTTTATTGAAGAATCTCTTTTGGCAAACTGTACAATCATGCGTGCAGATTCCTGCTGATTTAACGGTTGGATGGGTTTCACGATGAGCTTTGAGATTCTGCAATGTTATAAACACTCGACCACATACATCACATGAATGACGTTTGATGCCGTTTGCTCTGTGCAGCTTTTCGTGCATCACCAAACCTCCTTTTTGACTGAATCGTTTTCCGCATGTGTGACACGAAAAGGGTTTTTCACCCGTGTGTACCCGATGGTGTATTGATAAAGCTGCTTTGTGTTGGAAAGATCTTCCACATACGTAACAAGAATGTGCGTTATCAGATACTTTATCAGAATGTGCTCTCATGTGGTTGCGAAGTGACTTTGGATGTGAAAATTTTTTCTCACAAATTGTACATTCAAATTCGCGAATCTATGTATGTCTTGCATATGCTCTTTCAGAAAACGTGCTCGACTAAATGACTTATCACACAGACTGCATGGATGCGATTTTATTTCTAAGTGAGTTTGGACGTGATCTGTTAATGTTCCTTTGTGCTTAAATGACATTCCACATACTTCACATGAAAAGGTTTTTCATTTGAATGCACTACCAAATGATTTTCCAAAACGCCTTTCCTGATAAATGAAGCAGAACAAATTGTACAAGAAAATACTTTTTCCGTTGCATGAGTCTTCATATGATGCCTCAGTCTTGCTTTGCTTTTCATATCTTTGTCGCATTCAGCGCATTTAAACCCAGTTTCTTTGAGATGAATTACAATGTGTTTGGTCAAATCTGAATTATCAACGAAGCATTTTCCACATTCTTCGCATTTATATGATTTTATGTTTACATGCCTGCGTAGATGTTTTGTCAGATCAGCACGCTGTGTGAAGTCTTTCCCACATATAGTGCAGACATGGGGTTTATGCCCAATATGTATCCGGACGTGAGCAGTCCTGCTTGACTTGCTTCGAAAACCCCTGTCGCAGTAATCACACTTATATGGCAACTTCCCAGTATGTGTGTATATATGTGTTTGCAGGCCATCTTTAGTTGAGAAACTTTTCTTGCAGTGTTCGCATTTGTGCGCTTTGTCAACTAAATGGACTTGTCTATGTCGAAAATAATTAGATTTATTTTGACATTCTTTCCCACATACTTCGCATTCGTAGCTTTTTATTCTACGTTTCGGTTCTTGTTGATTAGCAGATTCCTCCTCATTCTGATTGAAATGGTCGTCATTCAATTTTATTTCTTCTTTTGTCATATTCAGGCTTTGCGTTACAGCGTTTATATTAACTAATTATACGATATAAAACCTACTATACAGTAATATAAATACAGAATTTGTAAGTATGTGACATTAATTAAACTATCCCACTTTACTGTAATACTGTCTTTCCAAACATTATTGTGGTAAAGGTTGCGAGGCACTAACTCCCAATCCTTCCTCAATGCCTCTGCGTTGGTGGGTACATTTGCGTATAATGCAAGGATGCTGTAGCAGGAATAAAATACCATTCTATATGCAATTCAAGAGTTCTACTACACACTAACACAAATGTATTTCTGTAACGTTTCGTCTGACCAAAATCAAACTTCCTCAGACAAGCAGTTTACAACTGATTATTGTAACATTTGCGATATGTGAAAGCTGGAGCGTTCCAAACTCGCGAATAATACGTATAGACCAGTACGCAGGGTGGTCAACGTAAGGGCTGACCGCTGATATCAATTCCCAAGACAAATAATTTGGAACAATTAACTTATTAATTACTCTGATAACCCAACTAAGAAGAGCACTATGTGTATCTATATGTAACTAATTCTGTACGCCTGCTTTACATCAAATTTGAATCCCCCCCCAGGAACGTTTTGGCGAATCACTTATTGTAACAATTTTTATGAGATGACAAATTATCTCTTTTTACTGTTTAATGGGCACTCCAGTAGTATGTGTACCAATATGGAGGTAACTGATTCTGTTCGCCTACTTTACATCAAGTTGCATAAAGGAATTGAAACCTATGAGCCTATGTATATTCACTTGGCTAACACAGACAGTCCCCGAACTCGTAATAGAACTACAATAGGGAAAATCGGAATAAAATTATGGCCAACCCTAACCTGGTACATATACTACGGGAGTGCCCTAAGAAGACCTATATCTGTGATTTAGACTGCTCAGTCAATACTCCCCGTCGGCTTCCACGTCAGTATATTAGTGTGGTATGTCACTGCGTACTTTATATATAATCGTTATCGCTAGCATTGTCTCGACCGTTATTACGACGCTCAGTAATCAATAGTAATTGTTGTATTGTAATCTCTCGTAGTTAACGGATGACCTCTTACTTTTTATCGGCTTCAAACATTACGACATCGCGGGTTGAAGAGATACCAATAACATACTAGACAAGAATTGATAAAAAACAAAACCCTAGACACGAGGAAGTGTGAGCTGCCGCTACAAAAAATGAGTTCATATAAACGTTTTTAAATATTTGAAATATTTTCTCTATGCTTCATTATACATGTTCTATTTATGATTCAGATCTTCCATAAAAATTAATTTGTGAATCAATACCCAAACAAATACGACCGGTTCGAATTAATCTCAGCACGCAGACTTTTCAGAAGAAAAATATTCACTACGGGCGTTCTAATATATTTTGTCTCTATATTTTGTAATTTTCTATAACGTTACCGTATATTTCTATTGCTTGCAACGAAGCAGTTTGTACAATACCGCATTTCCCAGCAGTATTATAAAAAAAATCAAAATCACAAGATAAGCGTTATTCTTTATATTTAATATATTGAACAAAATGTAGCATGTCCATTCAATATGAATGCAATATAGCAGAAGCATCATGAAAATGGAGGCAGAAGTTACAAACAGCAGTGTCAATTATAGGCTATTAGTGTCAATTATGATGTGAGGGTGCGCAGCTCCGGCAAGGTATATTTTGGGGATAAATTTGGCAAATAAGATTTTAATTAGGGTATAATTAGCCAGTTCGTAGCAAAAATATTAGTGCAAGAAGTGCAATTGAATTAACATATGTTCAACGGTTAACCCAAAGGTAGTAAATATCGATAAATGGTGGCTTCAGTATACGATATGAAACCGGCTTGTGCGCTTTCATCAAGTTAGCGTTGGCCTGTTAATTAGTTGATATTGAAAGGTGTAAAGGCAGGTATTGTCAAAACTGTCGCAGACATTGGAAATTCTGTAAAGTGCAAACGAGTAGCATCGTCTCCTCGGACATCTAGAACTTGTTCTATTTCTCATGGAAACATGTTCTCGGTGTAGAAGTTGGCAGTGATAGTTGGATCAAAATCTGTGCCTGGATAACAAAAGAAATCAACAACAAATCGTGCAATGTGGATTTGAGCCTACCACTTCGTGGCCGCGCTGATAAGTAATTGGTGTTTAATCTAGTCTTCTAACTGTGTAACTGCATTTTTTCTATATACCGGGCAACTGATAGTGATTTATCGTCTATATTCACGCGTCACACGTCCGTGGTGAGTAAGATAATCTTATTTTGTTTATTATACAATTTACCGGATGAATTATCGTACGAAAAAAGATGTATGCTTGCTGCACGATTAACTAAAATTAAAAGTACTTTATCGGCGAAGATAACATTACCAACTTATTCTATGGCCTTACTAAATACGCGCGCCACTGATAAGCCTTTACGTAGTTCAAAGACCAAAAGACAATATTCTTTTTATCTTAATGTTAATCTATAAATTCGTCGCCAATAACTAACAACAACCATACATATAATTGGAATGTTTAACTCGGACTTGTAGCGGAACGAAGTAGCACGTGGTTAGTAGTTTGCGCGTCGAATTGGTGCAATGCGTTTATGATCATTTCCATACCAAATTTCGGAAATGCTTGGAAGTAGGCTATATATTCACAAGATATATATTTACAAGCTATTGTAATATCCCTTGACGAATTCTGAGCATTCATCTAAACTTACCTATATGGCAATTCCAAACCCAGACTTGTTGACCATCATATCTCATGTTACAAATCACTTCGTTATTTGAGAAATCAGATTCCGGGACAAGATGATTCGGATTCACATGAACCTAAGTAAGATTATATATTATAGTTTATAAGTTAGGTTAGATGGTTGATGAATGATCAAAAAAAGGCGTAAATAGCATATGACGCGGATCAAATAATTTGAATCTTTATGTACCTATAACATTGGTATATTTACCAGTAAGCCCGACTCGTAGAGGAAATACGACCACATTAGGGCAACCATTATATCTGTGCCCAGATAAAATGTTTTCTGTAAAGAACTATGTACAGTATTAATTAACAAGTGTGTCTTTAAAATATAGCTTGCATTTAGTTGACGCCGCTTATTAGTGTGTAAATTATTCAAAGCAAAATGGTATTTTGTATACATAAAAAAAAGCTATAAATATGAAATCCAATCACAAACAACCCTGGTCAAGGTGTGAGAAAAACTCCCTTTTTAGCTATTGTTTTCGTCGCTTTCGAAGTATGTGCATCAATATGGCGCACAACCTGAACCCTAACCTGGTACATAAACTATGTTCAAGTTGTGCGCCATCTTGGTACACATACTTCTGGAGCTCCTTGTTTTCTAATATTGTTGAAAAATACTGATAAAAACAATACTCACTCTGAACAGGTAATTTCCCCCCGGTAAATCTGTTATGTCGATCCATTGACAATCAATGTTGTACCTGAACACAAGAGATAATTAGCAAATAAATAAATAATGAATAGTAATCTAAACAAGATCGCTAAAATAGCGAGTTGCATTTTATGACTGTCATTTTTTTTTCAGTGGTTTCCAGATTTGGCCCTACAAATCTGGTTGGAAATGGTTTTGCATTTTAAACTACAAAAACAAAATGACAATTGCAGGAACCCTAAGTACAGAATGAAGTCTAACCATTTTAATGATCTTCACTACCTAAGGGATACAAAAAAGTAGTTGAAACATCACAAGTACACAGCTTGTTCACTCATGTTTTGGCCTCTAATAGACTTTTGCAATAAATGAAGAATAAATACATACAAATAGGTATCAGAACATCCCACTGTAATTCCTTGAGTTCCACCTCCTGGCTGATCGCAATCGTATCTAGAAAAAATCATAAGCTCAACATTCAAATTTTGAGTAAAATGTAAAGTAAAAAGCAATTTCAAATTCATTTTAAAATATTAGTATGTTCGTTAAACTTAAATTTCTGGGAATCTTCGGTTGTGCAATTTTGGAAAAAAAATTCCAATTTAATTGAATGTTATTGAACCGCCAGACTTGTATATAGTTGAAAGTTTAAAATTACGCTACAAAATGACAATTTTCATAAAACGTCTAAATATCAAATATGGCAATTCTTTTTAAAATAGTAAATTTTTGATTTCCATTGAGCGTATATATTTCTGAGCATCTTCAGTTATGCTATTTCTGAATTAATAAATCAAATTTAATTGAAAGTTGTTAAACCGTCAGACCGTCAGATATATAGTTGAAAGTTTGAAAATACGCTACAAAATGACAGTTTTCACAAAACTTCCAAATATCAAATATAGCAATTCTTTTTAGAATATTAAATTTTTGATAAAATTTATATTTCTTCGAATCTTCAGTTATGCCATTTCGGAACTCCAATTTAATTGAATGTTGTTGAACTGTCATGAAATTAGGCTAGAATGACAGTTTTCATGAACCTTTTAAGCTTTCTATGGCCTAATTCACTCCAAAATCCACAACAACACACTTTTTCAACAACAAGTTTTTATGTTATCATAAAAATCGTCAACGATGTCTCCTACCTTCTTGAAACACCGTCATCGCAGTGAGTGTCTTCGAGACAGAAACTTGCTTTGTGTCCTTCGGCTACTCTAGTTTTATTTAAACTCAGAATATCGTAGTGAGTAAACTCAGCCATACTGTGGAAATGCCTGTATAAAGGAACGCGTTTAAGGCTTATCTTTCATAATAGCCATACGGATGGCGATATTTTGGCATCGCGGGTTGAAAATTCCTGAACTAGACGAGTACCCTTCACTTCTGAGTGAGTACCGTAACTTCGCTCTGAAATGCGGCTCATTTACTTCTAAGTGAGTGCCGTAATTTTGCTTTGAAATGCGGCTCATTTACTTCTGAGTGAGTGCCGTATCTTTGCTTTGAGATGCGACTCATTTACTTCTGAGTGAGTGCCCGTAATCTCGCTCAGAGATGTGTATATTTCTGAACTTCGCTCTGAAATGCGGCTCATTTACTTCTGAGTGAGTGCCGTAACTTCGCTCTGAAATGCGACTCATTTACTTCTGAGTGAGTGCCCGTAATCTCGCTCAGAGATGTGTATATTTCTGAACTTCGCTCTGAAATGCGGCTCATTTACTTCTGAGTGAGTGCCTGTAATATTGCTCAGAGATAGGTCTCCTTTACTCCTGTTTTGAGAGAGTGCCCGCACCTTGCTAAGAGATAAGTCTCATTTACTTACGATTGAGTACAAAAAATTGGGTAGAAAAACTTCAATCCTTACAAAATATAGTAGTTTCTTATATATCAGTGGTTAATAGTAAATGGTCTTGTTCAGAAAGATATTGTTGTAAAAAACTTCGATGAAAACTGGTATGTAATATAACTGTGGCCAGAACTATGTTAGTATATACTTTATTATACGACACGCTTTAAACATTTGCTGAAACAAAACCCTATTTACAAAGAGCATCCATAATCACCTAGAACAGACACGGGCCAAATCCCGCCCCTATGGGTGATTCAATCTGACCCGCGTAATGCTGCCACAACTAAACCAGAACCAAATTGCGATGTTTTAGCTAAAAAAAAATAGCTCAACGAATTTGCTGAGATTGCGATTAAATTTAATTTTGGCGAGTGGCTTATTATTTTCCCTTTTTGTTCATAAAATGACATGGCCCGCCAGTCTAAAAGGACAAGGCGTCGACATTGTCTGCCTTAGTTCTAACAACGTACGTACGCATATAGGAGCCTAGAAATACTGCTCATACCCGTGACATGAATGCCATTCCCAATCGTTAGGTAATCTTGCTGGTCTGAAATCTGCACGACCTCTGTTCCAAACTCTTGATGAAAATCTTAGTAAACGTCGATGTCCGTAGCTTGTTCGCATATCGAGTTCATCAGCAGATGACGAGAGACACTTTTCCTCAGCTATGATTGGAATGTCGAATGTTTAGTTTAGATATAATTGAGGCATTACGTCATCAAATTTTAAAAAAATTATTATTTCCTCCAACGTTTATTTAAGGTCGTAAATTTGTTGATAGAGTGTTTACAATCAAGCCTGCCGTGAATGCGAGATATGCCCTCTCCGAGGTAGGCCATTCATACGGCAATTGAGACCGTAGTCACCCCTATACCTATATAAAAGTTGCATGTGACCGTTTGGTGAACGTGCAACCCAAAATTTAAGTAGATAACTCTTAGTGATAACAGAATATTTCGAATTGCTATCGAAAAACTGAAAATTTGTAACGAGATGATTCGATGTTATTTGCTTTGTTAATATGAACAAGCCCATTGTTTCGGCGCAACCAAGGCTGTGTGGTGAAGCAAATTTACAGACGACTGCGACCCCGAATTCGAGTTTCAAAAATATTCTGATGGGTTCTGTAAACAATTATGATCTTGATTATCATTATGAAAAGTTCGAAATTGGCGAACCCTATGAAATTCAAAATTTTAACTTCTGACTCACGTCTACGGGGAGGTTAAAAATATTGATCCTACTCCAATTCAAACACGATAAACTTCAACCTCACAGCTCTGGACACAACACAATGCGCACATTCAACGTTTTTTTATTTAAACTAATCATAGTCACAAACCTGCGCATATAAGATTACTTAACCCTCTATCTTCCATATGAATTGAATCAGACAGCATTGGGATGTCCGTGATAAGATCCGGCGATCCTGCCAAATATATAAAAAATCCTAACGTTTTTTTACATGTTATAACATTAAACGGTACTCCCGTAGTGTGTGTACCAGGTTAGAGATAGGCCATAATTTTATTCCGATTTTCCTTTTTTTAGTTCTATTACGAGTTCAGGGAGTGTCTGTGTTAGCCAAGTGAATCCCTGCCATAGGTTTCAATCCCTTAACACAACTTGATTGTGAAATAGGCGAACAAAATTAGTTAACTCTATATTGGTATACATACGTCGGAACGCCCATTGAACAGTAAAAAGGAATCTGTCATCTCATAAGAATTGTTATAATCAGTGATTCTTCAAAACTTTCTTGGGTCGGATTCAAATTTGTATGAGCGGGTTCTCTTTTGTATCGAATTCACTAACAACAAGTTCCGTCATTTTACAAAGCCATGGCGTTATAAACAAAAACGGGTCCGCACGAACCCCTTGAATCCCGTCACTGGGTACAAGTAACCACCTGGACGTGCGAACTAACTAATTCCATACCCGACATGGACTGATAACAGGACTACGCCATAGGCTTCCCTCTTTACGGGAATAAATAGGTAAATCCTATCCCATCTTAAGATACTGATTTCTGAATCACTGTTGTCTTCCTGATATGAATATACCAATCACGAGCAATCCAAAGCAGTGATTCACAAAGCCAAAAAACTTAAATTGGAACTGACTTTGGAAGAAGTGCTAAGTAACATGGACATCATTGAACCTGTTATTGAATTTGTTTTGTCTACGGACAGAAATACCTAGGTTTAATTAGTTATTATAATTGATTTAATTGTATACTTATCTATTTGTAATTATAATATGCTAGTATAAGATTTTTTTAAATTCGAATTGATCAAAGGCGCAGAAGACCACTGAAGTTATATGCGCCATTAAACATGTAACAACAACAAGCATGGATTTATTTGATAAATATTTCTGTTTGTATTTAGTTTGTTTTTATTTTTCACATACCTTCAGTGCATATAACTCCAGCAAATGGTGTCATTGTTCTTTTTGAGTCTCCACATTTCCTAAGTTTCTTCCCATCATGATGACAATATTGTATTCCTATCTCATCACCTTTACATTCGACCCCTGTCATCATCAGAGAAGACGCGTCATCACTTCCGGGGTAATACCATACTTCCTGAATGAAAAATGGTCATTAACCAGCATCTCTTTCCAGACAATGAAGTACGCAACGTCACGTATCGAATTAAAGAAATGAGCCGTAGTTTTGAAAAAGTTTAGAAACCGAACCGAAAACACAAAACCGAATTATCAATGGTAAAATATAAAAACTGTTTAATAAAGACGAATATAAATAAATATATGAATATAATTTTTTCAATGTCATATATCATATCATAATATGTCATTCAAGAGTTGACAGCTTTACACACCAACACAAATATAGTTTATTGACGTTTCGTCTAATTGAGGTCGCACTTCTACAGACAAACATAAAGTTAGTTTCGCATAACCGCGACTATTACCCATATTGTGATACATATAAGTATTTACATCTCATGGCATAGTTTAAAACTTTATAAATTTCCATGATATTCGCGGTAATTGTATTGGATAGCAGCGGAATTACGTTAAAATGACATCGTTGATCCGGACTTTGAATATCCAGCAATTAAAGTTTTAAAGAAGTTTTTCGTGCTTCAACTAATTTCTTCGCACTTTATATAAGTATTTAATAGAATCTTCCAGTCGTGAGTCATGAGACATCCTAGTCTGGAGTCCACTCTACAGTCTGGCCGTTAGCTGATGACGAAACTGAGTCCTGCCTTGTATATGGCCTATACAACCATATAATACATATATACCACGCATATACAAACGGGTATGGACTGACAACAGGCCAACCCATATCCGAGAGAGTGTGGGGACAACAAGGGCCAAAAACATCGCTCTTAGCTGTTTATCGACGTAATGCCCTGATATGAGAGAAGCGATAAAACCTTCCAGCCGTGACGCAAAGTGCGAATCCTATAAATATCCTGGATTTCAAAATCACCTGTCAGACGTCTGAAAAATGTGACTCCCTTCAGACAGGAAATACTCCTTTATAACGACTTATTATTGTTTTAGCATGTATTTTCAGTCATACTAACTATCCCTGACCATCCCTGGCGCTGTGTTGTTTTGATAAATATGATTTCGAATGCTCCATAGTTGGCAGAGGTATGGAGATTTTTTGTATGTAAAAAAAACGTAAAATTAATGGTAATTTTAACGCGTAAATGCGCGTATGAGATTGGTTACGCCGTTCTACGCGCATTTCCGTCGAAAAAATTTAATTTTTTTGCATTGGGGGTGGTCTGTGCAGTAATAATAAGAGCTGTGACGTCATCAGTATCGGTAATTTGACCTTGAACTTGACAATACTGTAAATACAATTGTGAATTTCAGAGTGATAACCATTTATGCTATAATAGTCGTTTTGGTATTGTTATGTTAGGAAAAACTTGACGAAAACGTTGAAGAAAAAATTAATTAATTAGGAATTAATTATTAACCCTCTACTGTACACAGAAGATCTCAAAGTCCAATTTTTTTTTTAGAAATTTTTGAAATTTTTTTGCAAAAATTTTTTTCGAGGGGTGTGTTTTAAAGATATATTGCTGAATAGAACTCTAGCAGACGCTTTTAAAAACCCATGAATAAAGCTTTAGGGATTAATGGTTGACATAAAAAAATAAGTTTAAAAATACCCATAAAATGGGCAGGGCTTGCGGCTTAAAAAGGGTTAATAGAATCTTCCAGTCGTGAGTCATGAGACATCCTAGTCTGGAGTCCACTCTACAGTCTGGCCGTTAGCTGATGACGAAACTGAGTCCTGCCTTGTATATGGCCTATACAACCATATAATACATATATACCACGCATATACAAACGGGTATGGACTGACAACAGGCCAACCCATATCCGAGAGAGTGTGGGGACAACAAGGGCCAAAAAAGTATAAACTGACCTTTAGTGCATGTAGAGCGTATCCCATACCAAGTTGTCTGCAGGCGACCATCGCTTCTTTAGCCGTCCACATATCACTGCATATTGGTCCCCACTTCTTTCCTATCTGGACTTCAACTCGACCTTCCAATGGATTTCTTCCGCCAACTATTCGAATCTGGAATAAAGGTTGAAGTAAATAACAAAACATTTATAAGTAATGACAAAAGTTTGTTCAGCGTCTGAAGCTTGACACTGCGACGCAATTGCGTCGGAACAAATAAAGTGAGTGTTTTTGCACAGAAAAAGTATGCCTAAGTAGGCTACTTTCGCTGTCGTTCATCAGCAAATGAAGGTATTTTAGGCGGGCAGATTAGTGGTTTGGAAATTGGGTTCTTCAGTCTGTCGCTTGCCAGTTTTTTTGCCACCAGTAATAGCGTGATCGAGATAAAACTTACCATTAATTACCATTACCTCTGTAGTAAACATTTGCAATGCAGCGTATGTAAAGTGATATTTTTTATACAAGCCGTTTGTTGTATCAGTGGTTCTCAACCTTTTTTAGTTCGCGGACCGGTAAAATTTCAAAACTGATTTTGGAATGAACCTTCAAAATCAACCCAAAATGTGAAAAACACAAAACATAATTAGACGAATGTAGTTATGCTAAAAGTAAGCAACTCAATATAATGAGAAATTTGTTTCGATATCATACGTGTTGAACGCGGTTATAATGAAGTTTCTGCAAAGCGAAGCAGAGTTGTACAAAAATCACAAGTAATTCAAATGAATTTGTCACTGAGGTCAAGATATTCTTTTTCAAGCGATATCCAAAACTGTGACAATTTCATCCAGTCAAATGGGCCTAGGACCCTCTGATCAAGTTTGGTTTACGCATCAATAGGAGTTCCCACTCGCAAAAATAAATGGCCAGGCCATCAATGGGCATGGTCCCATGGTTTCCAATCTCTATTTGAATGGCCAAAACTGGGGGGATTCAAAACAGGTGTTGGCTTATTTACCCACCTGTGTAAACCTATTTCATTTACTGTAATAAATTCTCCCTTACCCTTCTCTGTATATTCAAGTCAGGCACATGGCATGCAATCGCAACTTCTTGTGTATGTGTACAACCATCATTGACTCCACCGTACCCAGTGTAATGTTCAGATATTTTATCATGCTTGCAGTCTTCCAAGTTTGTTTCATTCCCATTGCAATTCAGGTTTGTCATCCAGATTGGACCGTGAGCTGAAATATTAAAAAAAAACATGGAATAATACACCCGCACTTTACTAAAATAACAATTCATATTCAACTCAATAAGAGTGTGATAACTTTATACGAAACAAATAGGTTTTGGAGACTTCAGACAAGGCGATCCAGAACTTATAACGAAATCAGCAGTACTATATTGTATATTTGTATGTACGTTTGCCAAGCTACATGATCAATGCTGTATTGATGTCAATAACTGCGAGGCATGTCCTATGGTATTCTATGAAATAAAAGCCACTGATATCTAGCGATATGCAAGGAGCTACCATCGTTAGGTAGGTCGGACTTTTTCGGTTTGGCGGCATAAGATTTGAACCATTATGTGTAATCTGTGATGAAAACATAGTCTATTGCCTTATCCGTCCTTACTTAGGGTCAAAGCCTATTTTTGTTTTATGCATAAATGATTTGTTACCCATTCCAAAGTACGCATCCGGGTAAACTCGTTTCGCTGTTCCGAACCCTAGTTGTCTGCAAGCAACAGTCGCGTCACGAATATCAAAATAACTGTGACAGACAGTTCCCCATCGTCCGTTCCTCATTACTTCTAATCTCCCTTCACCAACAGTAGATCCTGATTTAAGTCTGATGAGTTCGTGGGGTTTCTGAGAAAATATGAATTAAAATTGTAAACAATTGCCTTTTTTTCGGCGCTCCGGAAGTTTTCATACCAAGATGACGCACAAGCTGAACAACCCTGACCTGGTACACATATTATGTTCAGGTTGTGCACCATCTTGGTTCGAATACTTCGGGAGCACCTTTTTTCTGTCCAGTAGATATTACTTATTCTTTCTTTTTAATCACGAAATTGGGATAATAAAACAGTCAAAACGCTCTCGAACCTTATTAGAAATACTGTACATTACAATCGGCAATATAATCATTAATCTCTGTTATTATGCAATATATATAATATAAACATTAATTTTTTTACCCTGTAATATTTATGTACCCCATAAATGTCCCAGTGCAATTGTTCGCGCTTCAATTTTATAAAATACTTGGCGGGAAGTGTTTACGTTTAAGGAAATATACAAATGTACCGGCTGAAGAAACATTCGACTCAATCTGCACGAATTTCAAGAGATAATTTCTGACAGAACTTTTCCAATTTCATACCTCATGATTGCCAACTGATATATTCATGCTGGGGATAATAGGGCACCGCTTGTGTTCTATGTGTCCTCTTCATTAAGTTATGTTGGCCAGTTATCACGAACAAATATAAATCAATTCGGAATCTTTGGCTCTACATCTGATTTTATCAGAAGAAGTTAGACTATGGTATAACAAAATTACAAATATACATACGATTTCGCGAAAAAAGATATTCTCATTTATCAATAATTTTATAGTTTCAAACGTATTAATACATAAAGTGCGATTTATATTTTTTTTCCCTATAATATACCCATATTATAAATGTTACCGTATAACGCTGTGGTACATGGTGCCTCCCTCCCTTCTGATTCCTGATTGATTTTTTGATTGCGGACAACGTGTAAGAATCTCCCGGTGTGCACCTAATCAACGCAGCTTCTCCAGTTGCACAACTCTCACTTGCAGTGTAGTTTAGTAAACCATAGTCACATTCAACCAATTTAGTTTCTTCGCCGGTGCAAGTTAAATTTGTCAACCAATGATTACGATGCTTTTGCTTTTTTCCGCTGTTATAAAGAAAAGAAACAGTTTTAAATGTTTGAATTTTGAGACGGAAAATGCAGAAGCGAGTGTTAGCTTGCAATGACGTGCGTTAGTGGTGATTTAAAATGAGTTATGACGAGATAAACAAGTTTGGGTAAACTTAATAAATCCATCCATGCTGAGGACACGGTAGACTTGGTGGAGAACTTTGCTCTTGTCAACAAAATCTCTACGTTAAAAGTGTTTTTCATGTGCACGGTTTGTGAGTAGTTTATTTTCCTGGCAGTGTAACTTGAACTGAAGCCTCGTGGCAAACGTTTTTGCTGACATCTTGATACCAGATAAGAATTTATTTTAACCCCTCAGCACTTCAGTAATCTTCTATTTGTACTCATTAAAATTTTAGTGAGTGCTTTGTGAAAAAATGGATAAACAAAAATTGGAGTATGCGAGTATTTCTGGAATTCAGTATTAGATACGAGTACGACCGTGCCCTAAGGGTACAATAGGTTTTTGTCAGCTGTCACACGATATTTTTGTTTGGTAAGGAAATATGATAAGGGTATTAGAAGAGATTATTGGATAGAAGCAACATTTTCTTCCCAATAAGCCAGTTAATTTTCAGTTTAGTGAGGGCGTGCAAGCTCGTGCAGTTATAAAGCACTTCAAGCGCGTTGCAACTCTACATTAAAGTACACACGTAAGATAACTGTACATATGCCCGATATCCGATGCATCTGGAAATCCAAGTTGTCCGCAAATAACTCGAGCATTCTCTTTTTTCCATCCATCTGTACAAATGTGTCTCCATTTTTCGTCGTGGAATATTTCTACGTAACCAAATATTTGAGGGAGCCGTTTTTTCATACCACGAGGTGGCTTCAAGCGCATACGATCGAAGCTGGCAGAGGCTGCAAACTGTGAAACGACAGAACGATATATCAGACCTATGTAGTAGTATACAACAGTGGTTTTGAAATGCGCCACTCTAGGGTTTCGCCAATACAGTTCAGGGTTTCCGCAAGGTTCTATTCAAATCCGATAGTATATAATCTATATTGATATATGTTTGTCACCATTATAAAACTTGCTACACTTCAATGATCAGTATTAAGTTTGTTTTTATAAATATATTCATAGTTTATACAATCAAACAATAAAACGCAATTCAATTATAGCACAGGGTTCTTCGACCCTAAAGAATTTTATTGGGGTTCCGCTTTACCACAAAGCGTGAAAACCAATGGTAAACAGAGTCTATGTAGATATTTAAAGGATTTCCTAAAATGAATGTATGTATACATTATCCCGATCTGAGTAAACAGGGTCGTTTTTCGAAGGTGTCACATGTTTTCGTTTGTCCGTTTTCATTTGCGATATGATAGGACTTTCATATTTACCCCTGGGAATGAAGCAGAAGGCTTATTCATATGGTGTACCACTGCCTCTCGTTCGCTTAGCAGTCCAAATTGTGTATGCGAATGTTTAGCCAGTAATTTGTTTTAGGTGCACGAATTTGATCCTAAAGGAAGTCGTGAACGATCAGCAGTTACACGTGAACCACCCTACGACAGCATGGAGTCCAGCAATCTTCTCGCATATAATAATCCCCAAGTTTAAAAGACCAGAAAATTAAATTTAATTATTTTATACGTTATAATTTGTTTATCAATTGCCTTGAGTATTTCACCATGTTAATACCCATGCTGTTTTTGATGGTAAAAAACCTATCAATTATGATCAATGCTTTAATATAGCCTTAACAATCATCATATTTTTGTAAAATAAAGGTTCTAAAAAGCAAAACATATCGAATAAATATAAAGATTTTTACTGAATAATATCTTACCCATTGCTTTGTCAAGTAATCCGGTAACTTTTTCGGCGAACACTTCACTCCGGCATCTTCGTGGTGCGAACAATCACTGACTCCCAGGCCTCTGTGCTCACATTCATGCAACGATTTCTCCTCGCCATCGCAGTGGACATTGTCTAGTTGTATCAGACCTAAAATTATGAAACATAACAATTTTGCGTTTATTGTTTATGAGATAAGGGGATATGAGACAAGGGGGGAGATTATTGGTAAATTATTACGCCGAAATACAATAATTTTTTCTTGAGCATGACCTGAAATAAACAATATTCGTGAGATATAAATGCTCAAACAAATCAGAAAGCTAGTAAGAATGAACGATTGATTTAAATTGAAAGTTAGAGGTTGCCAGACTAATTGATATAAAAATTGAAACATATCAGATGTGACTCATGGAAAGACAAATTGTTGGCCGACAGTACTAATAAATCGAAATACAACTCATAGTTCGTACTTAAGTCAGAGCGCGATCTTAGAATTAAGGAATTTCTACATAAAAGTAATTTCACTTTACCCTGTGGGCAATACTGTAAAATACCGATACGTTTCACAATACATTAAACGTCGTCAGAATTTATTTACAATAAACACCAATATGATTCCCAAAATATATTCGCGAGAATGAGAAAAGAACTCTCAGCCGCGTAATTTATTAGAGTGTTGTCAAATCAAACATACAAGATATTTAACCTTTCAGGTCCCAGCAATATATTGGTACAGAAATAAATTCAGTTGCGTTGTCCCGTATTTTTTAACTGTCACCCGCCTCAAAATATGAAATTTGCCGTTGTTAAAATACTTTTCTTGCAATATAACTGAAATCTTTTTTTGGCTTTTTTTAATTACATTATCGATGGTTACATATACCCCTTTCCTTTATTAGTTACAAAGTCTCTATCAGTTTTGCGCCTAGCATGGCGGCCCCTTACAACTGCACTGCGGGCCCCCTTGGTGAGCCACGAGACCCGGTTTGGGACCGCTTCCCTAGAATGTTCGATTTAATAAGAAAACAATGAGTTTTTATTACGTTGCTTGGAGATTTTATCTTTTAAAGCCATTTGTATGGCGTAATCATGTTAGGCGTAGTCTAGGACATAGGTTCTCAAAGTGCTCCGTACGGAGCCCCAGGGCTCCGTGAGAGTAATCTATGGGCTCCGCGGGCTATTCAATTACTTGGCTAATTTTGTAACTGTCCAAAGACGCAATAACGGCATTAATAAAATGTGACAACATTGGCGTCGAAATATCGCAAGGCCGTAATTCAAATATGACATTATCTACAAGCAGAAGCGAGCCAGGATTTTAAAAGAGAGGGAGGTGGGTGTTCAAAATTGGAATCGGAAATTCTCACGCAACATTCTTCACAATTAGGCCACTCGTTAAAAAAAAGTCTTTTTCAGCAGATAACAGATTTTCTGTTGCGTAAAATATTCAATCTATGGCCGACGCGAGCACGCTTAATTGTGTTCATCGCTACTCGTCTTTGCGTCTATATTACTATTACGATTACTAAAATGAAAGATTACTATTCTAAAATAACATAAAAAACGTTCTGAACTGTCAAGTACCAATTATAAATAGATGGAAATCGTATTTTTATGATCTTGGGATTCGTCAAATTGGATTTGATCTTTCAGCACTGAAGATTATTTTTAAGCAAGATAAAATCTCAAGGTCGGCGTTAAAATCTCCATGAGTACAATTCACAATTGCGCAATCCCTGACCGATAGGGGCATATTTAAAATGCCATGTGTTTCACACTGAACTCATAATTCCACACGAGTATAAAAAGCAATTATCGTCTTCCTCGTGGAACAATTTATGCATATGCCGAGGAAAATTTGGGATTTAAGGAGAATAAACACCGACGTGCAAATGTTTACGCACTTTACGGACTAAAAAACATATCAAACTGACGAAAATAATCGGCGATTTTATCAAGATGCAATCGCTCACGTTATTAGCGATTTTTCAGTTTTCAAAAATATCAGAAGGGAGGTTCGACCCCGAATTTATTAATATGTTTATTGAGTGTCAAATTTACAGCCTTAATATATATAATTTATCTGTGAAATTTAGATTGATTCATGGCTTGTATTAACCCTATCAAAAAGGTTTAGCATTGAAATTGAGTAAAGTAATTTTAACTAACTAAGAAATATTAATTGGTAAGTAACAATTTCAAAATTTATTGTGGGGCTTCGTGAATAATAGTCATCCTCTTCAGGGGCTCCGTAACACCAAAAGTTTGAGAACCCCTGGTCTAGGACATAGTACAATCTAAGGGTATGTGCTTTCGATTTTAGGGAATGGAGCAGGGGTGATCAAGGTTTACAAACGACGGGCCATGTGAGTGTGACGTAAAAAGTTACAATTTCTGAACAATATTTACAGTGTTACAAAGCAAATATGGAAAACAATATGCCTCGTGCGAAAACTAAATTCTGGAATAGAGGAGAAATATCAACTGAAGTTCACGGCCCAAGATCGCGCTTCGTAGTGGTCTGTCTTATGGAAACCTTTTTTTTCGAATTTTAAGACAGTAGATATATATTCTTGACTGACAAACAATTTCGAATTCAGATGGAAATTACTCGCCTTCTCCTGGTCCATATTTTCCACTGTGTGCAAAATCTAACGCTCCCTCGAACCCCATCATTCTGCAAGCAACTTGTGCTGCGTTCAAATCCCAGTCATCATCACATATTGTGCCCCATTCTCCATCGTGTAAAACTTCTACACGGCCTTCAGAAATTGTGGGTCCATCCCGAATACGAATCTAAAAAAATTTGGAAGTAGGATAAGATTTTCACATTATTCGCGATGGGGAGGAAAGCCGATAATGCGGCTTAGTCAAATGGTGTACCCGTCTCTCGTCCGGTTAGCATTCCATGACGGGTGTGAGATTATTTGTTTTCAGATGTATGAACTTGATGGCGCAGGAAGCCGTAATCGACAGGCAGGTACATGAATCACCACCCTGCGATGGCGAGGAGTCCAGCAATCGTGCCGCACATAATTATCCACCACGGGATTCGAACCCGCGCATGGTAATCAGAGGTCAAATGTATTCCTAACGCTTGGCACGTTGCGCCATGCCGCCAAGAGAATGCGTTATTGTATTGCAAGATCTTTGGTTTACCTCACTCTCATTTTCCGGACATTTGGAGCTACCAAATACCAGCCATAAAAGCATACAGTGGCAAAATTCATTACACACAACTCTATGTCAAATTAAAATCATCATTATTATCGCTGGGGAAAACAAAGCAATAGTGGGATTATTTAAACCTATTTTATTTGCTTGAAAATATTCATGCCACTGAAATTTGTTTATTTATTTACATATATATGATTGCCCAGTACATATTGTTATCTCATACCACTCCTATTTTTACCCAACAAAAATTTGCAGTCATAGTACAAGTACTATGATTCAGTACTTCACCTTTATTTTTTCTTCTGCCTTTGTCTGTAATTCTGATAGGTCTTGTGACATCACAAAGAAAAAGGATGATGAGAACAGGAGCAGTCTACCGACCAACATTTTGGCATTAATTTTCCTTTATTTAGGAAACTATAACGAAAAAACGAATGAATTCTAATGAGAAAGGGGTTTGGTGACATTATACGACTTTAGCTCCATTGCGAGTTCGGGGACTATAGCCAAGTGACTCCCGTAGTATTTGTACCTGAAATTATGGCCTAACCCTAACCTGGTACACATACTACGTTCCCGTGTACGCCCTCTTGGTTCACATACTACCTGTATGAGCGTTTAAGCAACGTAACTCAATGCGTCCGCAATTAATATATTCAAACGAGGCCTTTACAATTCAAATAATTATTGCTAGATCAAATACAGTTTTTAAAGTAAAACTCGTATTAAAAACTCCTATTCCACTACCTCATCGAAAGTGTTGGTTAAATAATTGAAAACTATTTGATATACCCAATAAAGGAAGTTAAGCTTACTCAGCAAAAGCCTATATTACGTTTGAAGTTGTACATATCCTCCACCAATGCAAAGTCTCCTGGACTATACGAGTACTGGGTCATTTCCACACAACCCATGGAATGATCTAGTAATTATTATTGTTTCACGTCTGGAAGTTCAAGTACCATTCCGAATACGCGACGAAAACAAGACATTGCCGTCTAATTGCGAAGTGTAGTTCCTAATGAATCCTACAATTATGCATTTACAGGTTTTATTTCTAGGAGAATACCAGACTTTAACAGTACCAAAACTGAGAACTCTGAAAACTATGGCGCCGGCCATCGACTATTTTGCTTATTTTATATATCCCTATTATTTCCTTTTACGTTATTCCTGCACTTTATTTCATGAAATCTTTTTTCCATATTTGCATACTGTCTGTCTGTGTGTATTTAATGTTTCTTTTTCATTCTCCTGTTGCGACATAACGCGGAAACTTAAACGGTTAATACTGTGGCCGCGTTCTAGTCGTAATCCGACATCCATCATATTCGTCTAAGGCGTTAAGCAATTGTGGGATTTGGAATATAACAGGTTTTCTTTTATATATAACATACTAACAACAAATTGCCTCACTTCAGTAAACCATGCCGAACACAAAACTCTTATCATCACGACATTTCAAAAGCGGTTTCGCGCGAACCACCCGAATCTCACTACTTATTCTGAGTATGTTTCTGTCAACGATTGGCTTTTTGTACCGCCATCGGTTTTACATATGCTCTCAATGCAATCAAGTTCATTGTGTGAACGATTTTTTCCTTTCAAGTAAAATGCGGAATTAAAATTTTACAACCTGAAGTACATTAGTTTATTGAACACGATAGCATTCCTACACCTGTTAATGACCTTTTGTTTGAACGATCTATCAAAGATTTTTGCTGCAGGCACTTCACGTTACGGCGTTAATTACTTCTGCAAACATAACGAATGCGTACCGTCACGTAGCCATAGTTTCTGCGTGTACGTAAAAACCTGATGGCCGTTGTCTTCTGGCCAGTGACAATACAACTTCACACGCGAAGAATTATTTCAATCCTCCATACTATGATATCAAATAGCCAAATTGTCAAGCATACCTTGTAACACAACATGGGTTAATCTGAACTGCAGTAAAGGAAATCTGGTTGACGATTGACCTGAATATATGATGTCAGATGTCAAAAAGTATCCGAGAACTTCTGACATCGACGACAATGGTCGCGTAATTCCTCTCTGTCTGTACTAATGTTTTCTAATTAATTAACGCTGAAAATAATCCTGTGTCATCACCGAATACGACATGAGTTAAATCATGCACAGTCAGTTTATATTTATATTTAATTTCTTCAGATAGTGAAACATCCTCACATTCATTCGTTGAACTATTAATTTTTTAAAGTAGGGATATTTTGGAATAGCATAATTTTGCCGGCGGGTTTATGATCATCTGCTAAGTATGACCAAAACTGTTTCCATATTCAGCCATTGAGCCAAGTAAATAATACTGAAAAGATCCTTAATTAAACTTAGCTAAGGATTTCATTAAAAACACAATAGTACGCAACATAACCGTGAATCGTAATTATTATATTGTTAGCCAAACTTGAACTAAACGATAACTCACTAATATCTATGCTTAGACACTGTTTACACCGCGTTTCCGAAGACTGTTGTGAAACCATAAATTCCTCGCTATCAGCTGATCTAGTCGGTTTCCTAAAGCACTCGAATCCGCCGACACTTTCTCCAAAACGTCACGTTTCAAGGTTAAGTTGGTTAAAGAAGGAGCATATTAAAATTAGGTTTAAAAATTTATGTGATTTCACCTTACCTTTTTGTGGTAAAATCCATGTTTAACTTTTGACTCAACAGACAAACAGACAATCGTCACTAATGGTTTATACAAAAACACATATATAATCAAATATTGCACTTTTCAAGGCGAAGGTATGAATTGTTTATCGACATTACCTGCGATTTAATTCGAAGTGAAACAACGCAAAAAGAAAATTATGTATAGGTATATTTTGAGTTTTTAAAAAATATTAAAAAAAAATGAATCAAATAGCGAGTTAACGCAAGTACTTTTGAAACGCTATCTATTACACATATATACTGATTATTACGTTTTTTTTTTTTGTAGTTTTCCCAGTCTTATTTAGTTACATGTATTTATATTGCTAGAGGCCTACATACCATATCTCTATTTTTGGTTTGAAATACTTTGTTTATTGGCGAAACGAGTGGTATATAAATTTTTATTCGACAGCTGCCTATGATTCATTGCGACCTTAAACCTAGTCTAGACGTTTATCTAAGCTTTATCACAAACCATAGTCAAATGATGGTATCAAATTCCAGCAGCGACTCTACATGATGCATAACAGGTACATAATTTGAATTTGTCCCATTTTATACCCTGGTGCCGTGTGAAATATATAATAAGGATTGCACTGAGCATCAATTAAAATTCAAGTAGGTCTATGAAAATTCAAGTAGGTCTAATGAAGTTCAATCTCACGGCATTGGATTGGAAATGAACTGAATAAAATGAGAAATGCTGAACAAAATGAACTGAAAATTGAACAGTAATCAATTGTTGGATCCGTCGTCACGCATCGCATTTTACGGTTCCCGTACATTTGTTTTCGGTGCATACTATTACACCTATAGAATTTTTTTTTGTTTTACGGATATTTGAACTCATACTAACCTTAACCCATGGGTTTTAGCACCCACATATAGATTGAACCCGCGGATATACACATGGGTTCAAATGTACGTGGGTTAAATGTACGGTCACCCATTTTACGCAATCGCGGATGGTGACGCTGTTCGATAACCAGCTTTGATTCATCATCCCTTCCCTTCCCCCAGTTGAAATGTGTGATTATCTTTTCTTTTTGTATTTTGTGTAAAACTTGCCCTTTTTACTGATAGGAAAAATAAACTTGACCTGAAGCCTCATCATTTATGTGCATGCATTCCTCTACTGTCAAAATTATCACAATTTGCAAATTGGACAAGAGGTCGTGGTCTTTTTTATATGATAAAGCTTTAATTACCTCCTTTGTCCAGCATAAACAAGAATTATTATTCTATCTATTAAGGCGCTCTACTTCCAAAACGAAGCTAGAATTATTCTAATCGACTCTGCAAGACGCTTGATATTCTTCTTGTACATCGCGTCTTAAATATGGTGCTTACTATTCCTTCACAGATTTCCTAATTCAGTTTGAAGCAAACAACTGGGGCAAATTTCACAATCTTACTACCTACTTACATAATCTTTGCAATTAACATATTTTCGGATTAGAAATACCTCTTCAGACAAAAGTGGAAACGAACGAAAAAATAGACGGCCTCGAATGCCACTGAGCCATCTTACAATTACGTCATTTCATGCTTGAATAGACTTCATCACATTAGTTGCCAGACAAGGACATTTCTGCTTTGCTCAGCGTTCTAGGTAAAGCAACTGCGTAAAAATGGTTACAAAATCGCTTCCCGCTCTTGGATTAGAACGAGAATATGGAGAGAAGATAGACAAATGTATAACCGACACATTATTAAAAGCAGGTGCGGGATTTCTTATTGGAGGAGTATTTTCTTTTGCCTTATTCAAAAGACGAGCGTGGCCCGTGACATTAGGAACTGGAATTGGACTCGGGATTGCTTATAGAAACTGCGAAGACAATTTACGAAGTCATTATATTAAAAAAGACGAAGTAGAAAAAGCAACTTCTCTGGTGGAAAAGGCTCCGACTGTAGAAAAAATTCCAACTGAAAAATTAGATGATGAAACCAATGAACTTATGAAAGCAGGACTTGAAGAAGTGAAAAAATTTTCAGAAACATTAATAGGGGACAGTTCTAATGAAGAACCCATACAAGCTTTTGAAAATGAAACCCAAAAATCTGAATAACTTATTTCAAACTATGTTTAATTAGTCAAAACTATATAAATGAGCATTTGTTAAAGCCTGTAAACGCAATTACTGAATTATGTGGTAATAGCAGTAATCAAAAATCTGTATCACAGTTCAATCCTGACAAACCATTGTAACCCTAAGCAGTTCGCTATGCACACGCCTTTCACCATGAACAGTATCCGCCCATCAGGCTTATGCGACAAGATTGACAACTGATAGCTTTTGATCATATGAGCTTGGTATCTAAGTTTGCTGCGAACCCTAATGCCTGGAACTGGTACAAACTGTTGAAACAGACCCAGCTGCATGTAATAAGTAATTTTTCACAATAATATTTTTATAGGGGGTAGTAAAATGAAAAGGGCGTTATGAAATGAGTCCCCACTAAAAAAGCAGTTCCTTGTAAAATTGCTTTGCAATATGCCATATGGGGTATGCCCAGTGGTGGGATTCGAATTTTTTGTCAGCTGGTTCCATCACACAAATGTCATTTTTTTCAGCCAGTTCTGTTACAAAGAGTCATGTTTCTTTCAGTAATGCCAGCCGGTTCGCTGATCTCATAAAATTCCGTGAGACCGTTCTATAGAACCGGTGCGAAGCGGCTGAATCCCATTACTGGGTATAGCCATCTTAAATGTACCTGTATAAACTATGTGCAGATTTTGTGTGTTAATCTCCGAATCTTCTGTGCTTATCAGTAAAGCATTAACAGCCATCTTAATGGTGTAATTCAGAGTTTTCCATATATATATGGTATCACAGGACAACATGCATGCATAGTGAAGTTTTTATTATCCAATCGAGGCCAAGTTTTGCTGCATAGTTGTTCATTACTAGCTATTACACCAAACTTGACTGGTGCTTTATGGTTGTGTGCTATTTACCAATTTCCAGTGATTTTTATTCATCATTAACAATATCATATGTTTCCTTCACTTAGTGCAATAATTACAATTTACGGTTGGTCGAAATGGCAGACCAGAAAGCAGTTTTTATCAATGCCACTGACTGTGAAAAAACAGAACAGTTAAATGATATGCTGAAAGGATTATTGAATTCCAGTGACAATCTTGTTCCACATTTTAAAAATGAGGATATAGAGTCGCATTTATGGAATGCTGAAACAAAATATTATAATGCGGACATACACTTGACAATTTTAAAGAAAAAGTCTATCATGAATGAGAAATTTTCACATGAAACAGAAGCCGTAGTATTGTATTTTGATAGCGGAAAAAATAAAAACGGACTTGATAGACTCGACACTTGGATGTCATTTCTGAACATGTGGGAACCAGCAATAAAACTTGCCGTTTGTGAAAACTGTGATAGAGACGGCATAAACACAATAAGTCGAGTGACTATTCAGGAATGGTGTCTTGACCATGAATTTGAACTTGTTGAACTAAACCCAGACATGGAAGATTATGATGAATATGAAGATGTTGGAATTAAAAGGATACGTAGTGCTCTTTTAGCACATATTTGGCCAAATATGGACATGAAAAACCCTAATAATGCAGTCAAAAAAGTCGAGTCTTCAACATGTGCAGCAGAAATTGCAAGAGCCGCTTCTGGTGTGTCTGAAGACGCACAGACTAAGATTGATGAACTTTTAGGAAAGCAAGGTGAATTCGATGACATTTTGGGAGGTGAAAATGAAGAGGATGATTTTGAAAAACTTTTCTGTCGGTTGAAAGTAATGAAAGATCAAGCTAGTTCATTGCCTGAAGAAGAAAGGAAGAATTATGCAGAAAATATGGTGAAGGCATTCTGGAATGCGTTGGGTGGGGATGATGATGAATTTGACGGGCTTTCATCAGGCGATGAAGCTTCTGCGTCTGCTGAAAAGGGCGATGGAACTTGAGAAATACAAATTCATGATTCAGACCATGACTTGCTTGCCTTACTAACGGCCGGTGGCCAATTATCTGAGCTGTATGCAATAACAAGGAATTGGTACTCACGAAGTATGTGTACCAGGTTAGGGTTAAGCCATGATTTCAGATACAAATACTACGAAAGTCACTCGGCTAGTCCCCAAACTCCTAATAGGACTAAAATAGGAATGAAATTATGGACTAACCCTGGCCTGGTACACGCACATACTACGTTCCGGTGTCCGCCATCTTGAGTACCGGAAACTATCTATCCATGTCAGGATAGATCCCGATGTTAATTATACCAAAATCAGATGCTGCATACATATGGCTAATAATAATAACAGGAATCCAATGATTTGTGTCTGCTCTATTGCGAAACTTATAACCATGGTTGTCAAATAAATCAATATTGGCCCTTATTGGTAGATCTCCATCTCTTGCATTTTTTAATGAAATCATAATATAAATAAATATATCAAATAGCAAGCGGACTGCAAAATAGTGGTTCTTTGAGTAACTCAATTTTCTAGTCCCATGTGAGGAAAGGTCCCATCTATGATTGTTCATATAGGTGGCATCTCCCCAATTGCGAATGTTTTGTCACCAGTTTGAAAGAATACTGGTTCTTATGTCAAACATGTTCAAGTCTCTTCTTTCCCTTGCTCTTCTAATCTCTTCCGAACATATCTGAAACAAGTAAAAATATTTCATAAGATCATGAAGTCCAGGAATGCCATTAAATTATACGAATTCATAGGGTATACATGAAATTTATCAGTGCCATTGTAAGAGAGAAATAATTGGAAACCAACATGGACAGAATGATTTTAAGCAATGACACATGTTTTCCTTAGGCAAATAAAATAAAGGAGGCTACTGAAAAATCGTTTTTTCTTATTGTAGCAATCAATAGTCATGCAGATATTCGAATGCCATTATATTCCTAACCTGGGAGCTGTGCCCTAATGATAGCTTTTCTACAGTTCTCAATCTTAGAATGGTTCACCGACAAAATCATTACACTTTCACCTACTAATTTGGGGTCGGGTGATGTACAGAAAAGAGGTCTGGGATTTGCCGATAAGCCTCGGTTAACATTGATTGGGACCAAAAACACCGGTCCATTCTACAGTCTATGGTTAATAAACAACATATGTATCGAAGTCTGTTCTTATTCTTTCCGCAATCAAAATAAAGAACTACAATTTCTGTTTCGTGTGAAAATTTCTCATTCATTATAGACTTTTTCTTTTAAAATGTTGTATATACATCTGCATTACTTAGCTTCAATTGAACACCCATACCAATCTATACTCACCGTTCCCATTTCCGATGTTCCAATGTTGTGAAATCATCAAGTGAAGATATTAATGTTAAATATGTACTCAACTTCTTTAATTCATCATCAGTGCTTCGATATAAATGTGCAAGTTTGAACGGGCGGATCTATAAAGCAAGCATCGCTGAAAACATGTTTTTGAAACGGCTCATGTATGAATAAAAATCTAGAAAGCACAGTAAACATGTAACTGGTATGTGACTGATATCACTATTCTTCCATGAAATTTTTATTTAAGCGATTTCACACAAAAATTCGAGACATCCAAAATCTATTAAAAATTTTTAAACGTTTGACTTCTGATATTTAACATGAATATATAGAAATCCAGTGCACCAAATTAAGATATAGTTTTCAGGCGTCTGTATGGGTACTCCCATTGTGTGTGTACCAGGTTAGAGCATAATTTTATTCAGATTTCTCTCATTTTAGTTCTATTACGAGTTTGGATACCGCCTAGTGAATATACCACCTGCCCATAGGTTTCAGTCCCTTTACACAATTTGATGTAAAGTAGGCAAACAAAACTAGTTCAACCTCCATATTGGTTCACACACTTTCGGAACGCTTCTGCATGGGTGCATCGCACTATATTACAATGCATTCTTCCTAGGGCTGAGAGAATAAAAATAATTACTTGTTACACTCACTTTCAAACCAGTCTGCGGATTCATTAAAAAATTTCTTCTCAAATCATCAAACATTATTGTGTTCTTTGCTGAATAAAAATCATACTTTCCCCAGATTACTCCGAGTGGTTTTGTCTGAAAATAAAAAGCAGATTTAGATGGCACTTGTACATTTGACAAGCATAAGAGATACAGTATAAAGCAGGGATGAGTAAGATTTAAAAATTTTGCCCACCTAGACTGGCAGGCAGGTAAGTGTGATGTAAAAAGTGACATTTTATGAACAATATTTACAGCAAAAAGTAAGCTTGGTGCCAAAACTAAATTAATTGCAATCTCAACAAATTCCTTTAGCTATTTTTTAGATTAAACATCAAAATGCGGTTATAGTTTGGTTATGGCCGCATCAGGCAGGCTAGTACCCAACGGGCTGGATTTGGCCCGCTCAGGTCTGACGGCTCACTGTACTGGTGTACTAAATTCAAGTCCTATTGGCATAATAAAGTGATTGCTGGCTGGTAATACACGTAAAATATCCACATCTATTCATTTAAAACAAACATTCTGTTATCATTCCCTTACAGGTGAGCGATTAAAGTTCATTTTCAGATGATCGGGAAAATCTTGTCGCCTTATTCTTCCAATTAAATATTGAACACCGAATCACAAAGCATTATCGAAAATACTCTTTTAAAAAATGCTTTCATTAGAAGAAAATTCATTTTGGCAATTTATAATAGTACCAACACTTGAACACCGCTACTTGGCAACTTACATTAACAACTCCATATTCTGGTGTGTGAACTGTAATCATAGCTGCATGATCCATAAAGAAAGCAATTTTATAATTGGGATTATTTGTTACTCCAAGTTCTTGCATTTTGACCTCAATCCACTTCATACTGGTTGCCGCTAAAATAATAAAACCATTATTACTACTTTAGCAATAATTTCAGGAATCTCGTTTATTGCTAATTACTTGATGTTGGACACATAAGTCGATAAAAGGAAATTTTCGGTAGATTCAACAAATTACAGATTTAACTAAACCAATACTTGTCAAAAAAATACCTATTCATCTTAAACAAGCTTGATTACGAACTTGGGATGAAGTTACAATGTGCTTTGATGTCATTATATTGAAAGAACAGCCTGAGAACGTTCATTCATCACAGACTATAAGGTCTGGAATCGGGGTTGTCATGTTCTCATTGAGGCCAGAGTTATATTTTGAACATTTAACAGTCAGATTTTCAGAAAATTAAAGATTTATATTGTACAGAACTTCAAGTAAGCGTTCTTAGTAACAGCTCAGTAAATTTCTATTTTTTGCAACTCCGAGTCGGGTTTATTGAATTACTTCCGAAAAAAATAACTTGCTAACTAATCCCATACCCGACATAAACTGATAACCGGACCAGAAGCCGAGGCTTGCCATAATATTGTTAAGTCGTCTTTTCGCCTTTCTTTCCCAGGGGATAAATATGTGAATTTTATCCTTCTTTTTCATCAACTCTATAAAACATCATGTTTTAAAAATACTCACACCATATAACAATATCATAATTAACATAGGCGACTGATAAAAATTCATGGAGATAAGGTCGCATTAATTCTTCTGCTCTCTCTGCATTAGATCGATGATCAAACAATGTGTAATCAACATCCAGAACAAGAAGTTTTTTTCCTGGTCGTGGGTCATTGAGTTTTTTTAACTCATATTCTCGAACTCTTCGTTCAATTTTAGCGAGATGTTCAGATCTAGAAAGAAATTGCACAGAATGGTAAGATTTCCAAGAGGATAACGAACACAATCGAACAAATTCAACTCGAGTTCAACAAAATAGGTCGGCCTATAACTATATAAATCAATTTAGTGATCAGTGAAAATACTAAAAATTTGCTGTTAAATAAAAACTTTGACAACTGCAAGTTTTCTTCAATAAACGGTTTGGAATGCTCAGTCAACTTTACTTTCTCAGAGTTGCTCTGAAAAATATATTTCAACTATCTCAAGACTCCCGAAGTTGGGAATTCAAAATTTTGACTTTAATAACTCCCGATTCCCAAGAATATGAAATACATATCCAGCTCTGAAACATACCAAACGTCCACAGCCCTGAAACAATAAACAAAATTCACCTATTATGTAACTTAATCTCAACTTCATCATCAATATCAAAGTCATCAATGATTTCTCCGACATCAGGAGGAACAAGAACATCTTCAAGATTCTCTTCTCTTGTTCCCATCATCATTATTGTCATTTTCTGCTTCAATTTTAGTTCCTCTAACTTCATTTCATCACCTGCTGGCTTCCCTGGAGGTGGAAAAAAATATACATTGATTAAATTTTAAGAGAAATTGAAATCCTCAGTCTAAAACAAATTTTTAAGTGAAACCAAAATAACGTTTGCCAGCGCTGATTTGATTATTTCGAAGTAGTTGTGATGCCAGAGTTTCCAACTCCCAAGTGGCTGGATTTTCCGCCTTAACAATATATTCATTTTCATATAGACTATCCTTCCTAATCGTGGTTAATCCTGTAACCTCAGAACCTGTCATTGGGTCAAACTCTTTTAGATTGACCTGCTGACACAGAAATTAATAAATATGTCCCGAACAAAACTGGGATATCACAAGTTCAACAGTTAATTTTGACCAAAACAAAACTCAATTTGGTACTTTATTGAAATTCCCATTTTATAGTCATCCACTTTTCTATTTTCAAACGACACCAATCCTATAACTAAACCTTATGTCAGTATGTAGATGTGAACATCTCTGCATTTCATCGCACTCACCTTTGTGCTTCAAGTTTAATAATTTCTGTCGTTGTGGTAAAACTCCAGTCTTCTCTTTTACCATCTCCTTCAAGTCTGATACTTTCATACCAGGATCAACCTCTAAATCGTATAGAGAACCGCTCCATTTCAATTTTACAGACAGCGCCATTTTAAATTTGAATGCATAAATCCGAAAGATGAGCCTTCGAGCTGAAAGTGTTAATGTTCAGAATTCATCTGCGATAAATATTGAAAGATGCCACGCGCAAAATTACATCTCCAAGTTTATTTACTATAATAACGACAGGCAGGGACACACAAACGGTGTAAAAAAAATTATTCTTGACGTTTAATAAATTCAATTTGAAGTGATGTTAAGTTTGAAAAGGCACTGTTACACAATGCCCAGTATCTTGCATCACATATTGTTATACAGTTTTACATGTTCAATCAAATTATATAATGAAAAATGGAATAGGAAGATTCTTTGTTTTATCGTAAATATTTGGGATTCGTAACAACAAATTGTCATATTTTTCATTACTATGCAGAAATAGATTACCGAGAAATAAAAAGAAGCGTAAAGTTAAATAAATTAAAATGTGAGAACATAGCGTTTTTGCAAAATTGTTATTAGAGATGTGGCGAAAAGTTGAGAATGATGAAGTCTTTTTATTAACTTATGAGAAATTAGACACGGATAATATATTCAATTTTCAAATATACAAAGATGTAAATATAATTTGTAAATTAATTGAAGCATAATAATAAAAAACTTGGCAAAAAGGGTCAGTGGAATGTGTCTTAGATAAAGTTTCATCATTTTATTTTATGTTTGTTCTGGCCCAAGGCTTTATTTGAGTCGGTCCGATAGTTTCACCATTTGTGAATTACCAGAAGAAAACCGATTTTTATATTTCAGCTCATTACTTTTTTTTTTACCTCTCTGTTGGTTTTGCTCAAACACTTAACAGTTGGTATGTCTCGGCAGACGCCTATTACATATTGAACCGTTAAAGTTATCTTTCAACAATGAGATTAAACAACATGATAAGCAACTCTGACGTCACTCCATAAGACTACATACGAAAGATTGTATTTCATGATACGCTCCAATGCACATATTTCTCGTCGTCTTTCGCGACCGTTTTCCACTCGCTTTTGCTACTCGGCGTCTTCTTTACGTGTGGTACCTGCCGTTTTGCGCCTGTAACGAAAGAAAAAAATCTCTATATCCAAGAAGTTTTGCTCACTTGGAAAGCTGAAATGGCAGACAAGCTGTAAAGAGTAATTCTGGACATCATAGACGTTTTTTATTTTATCAGAAAAGATTGCAAACGCGATAGCGTAAAGATTTATGTGGGACATTTTGCAGATAATGACAAAGTTCAAAGTTAGTAATTTTAATGTTTGGCTTAAACAGTGAAATTTCATTTAAAGAGGGTGTCATACAAAACAGCAAAACTGTTTTTACTTCTCTTAACGGTGCTGTGATACAATTCCATAACACAAAGTTTGCACCTATCGAACTTGCTTTAGTAGGTGAATTTATTAGACATATTTAGTTAATCGTAGGTAACATTGCTGGTACATAATGCCTCGTAGATAGGTTTGTGTCTAAGTTTAGGAATTTAGCTCATAGCCCACTAATTAATATTATCTTATATGCAGGAGGTTGCAGGGCAGATTTAACTTGCAGCCTTACCGATCACCTGACGATGCTCACTTAATTTGGCTCGAACAAATCTTCTTGAAAGACTTGTGTGAATGGAAACTACCTATATGTTTTGCCTTCCTCCGATTTTAGAAGACAAATTTATTCTGAGGGATTCGCATATAATTCTCATCGATTGTTGGCTGTTTATAATTCCTATTAATTGTGAATTCTGATTATAACAAAGAGTTAAAAAAAAATTTACGTAATTTACTGGCACCTTTTTCTTGTCAATACTCCAAGCTGAGGTAATGAACAAGACAATACATTTATGCCAATATATTCCGAGTGGCTGAATTGGTTTACCTTTATGATAGCAACGATTTTGTATTTAATACAGCAAGATTTTTTCAATTTAATTGAAGTGATATTATTTCCCAAAGCAATGCTTGAATCGTCTAGAATGGATCAGTGGTGTCAAACTCATGGGTTTTCGAGAGCCGCATTGCATGTTGGAAATTGTAAAAAGGGCCGCAAACAGTTTTTGATAATGTATACTTGAAAGATATTTTCAAGATAGTTTTAGTTTGTGACATATATTGGGATGCAACTAAACAGTTGGATTAAGTTTTATTATTTTCTTTAATTTCAAATGCAATTACATATTATTATTTGCATTCCACTATTGTTGCAAGTTACTGTATTTATTACAAAAAATCATAAAATTCTATGTACAACCATCGAAATCATTTCTGAACAAGCTTTGGATAAGGAAAGAATAATACATACACTAAAAAAATGACTTAATCTAAATATATGGACCTAAAATTAACAAAAATACTACAATATAAACTCAATGTTTTTTTAATTACATTTGTCCTGACGTTTGGCATCTTTTTTGTGTCACCAGCATACTAAGGCCAGGCTGAAATGATTTTATAGTACCAACTCTAACTAACGCGGTCACATGATCATGGGTTAATCTGGATCTTTGCGAATGTTTAATTAATTCCAGTAATGCAAAAAAGTTACTTTTATCATTCCATGTATAGATCAGTAAAAAAACAAATGACAGATTTTTTCGACAAGACATTTCGCGCTACATTGCATGGCATAGGATTGCTTGAATTATTATCGATATTGATTTTTAGTAACTAAGTTGTTGTATAATTATATTGATATACAAACACATGGAAATTTTCTGTTCGAAGTTGGTCTTCGAATTTGTCATATTGACTGCTGAACTTATTGTGTTTTTTTTATTGTACAGTACTGATGGAAATATGACAAATTAAACAATGTGCTTCAGAAAATTTTGTGAAACGCAGAAATATAGCAACTCCCATTTTCTTCGAAAATGCCACCTTCTTCATGTACTTTGCGTTTAATTTAATCACTCAAGTGTTTTATTCAAGTATTCTTTTGCTAGCTTGATGTGTATTCTTAAATGGGTCAAAATGTAAACAAAAAAAATTTAATTTTTCAAAACTACTTTCAGTAAATTGTTTTCTGTGTGAATATTCAATTCTACTTTAAAAAGTTTGACAAATCTGTTACATTTAGATAAAAAAAACTTCCAAAATACTATTACAATTATTGTTAAGCGTTCGAGGGCCGCCACTGGAAGTTCTCTGGGGCCGCGAGTTTGCAATCCCTGTCTAGATTGAAGTTGTCCAAAATATATAACAGTATTTTATCATGAATCATGATTATACCCTTTCCTGAATTTCTTCTATAGTACTACCAAAAGTTGATGAACCAAATATAACGCAGGTGAGTGACCCGTAATCCTCATTTTTCAAAGCTGTTTCAAGTATGTCTGGCATGTTTAGTGCTTTTTCAAGACCGCTTATGCAATCTTACGTATTGAAATTTTTAGTTATTTTCCTCAAGCCTTGCAGGATGTAGGGGCCATACACAACTCTACCGGAGGGTCAAATGCCTTTGCATGCCTCCATAGGTTGTTCTTCTATTGCAAACATTTATGGAGTATTCTAAATATATTTCTTGGAATCACACTGTCACTGATATGTCGCCAGACTTCTGATATCTCCCCTTCTGCTACAGTTGTCCTGTGAATAAATAATAGGAAATTGAGATTAGACGAATAGTTGAAAGTTTTGCTTTATGTCGGCTTAATTTTTTGATTGATATACTTACTATTTTTGCTATTGTCTCTTGTGCTGCAGGAGTCTCACAATGCTTAGATAGGTTTGTCCACAACTTTCACATCTGAAGAAAGAGAATAGATTTATTAATTTTCGTTAAGAATAAATAACGCAGTCTATATGATTTAGAATGGAAAAGCTAATAAATCCAATATCTCATGTTTAATGTAAAAAATGTTTTACTGAATTTGGTATATAAATCAACTAATAAAGACTATACAATATAGACGGGTATGAGTGAAATGTTAGGTGAACTTGTTAACCCTTTGATTCAATACGCAAATAGTATGCTACAGCAATGAGTATATATTTCTACACTCATTAGAAAAATCTAAATGGAGGTGCATGAACTATTTGAAACCATAAGGAGTAAGTAAATATGCAATTTCGGCAAATGGGCAACTACGTACCGTATTGATTTGATAACTTCGTAGTATTTGACAAAAGCTGGCTTTCCCACATGTACTTAACAGTGCTATGCCCGGGTGTGATATACAACAATAGTATTTACCTTACCCTTATCCGATTTCTTTTTACCTTCAATTTTCCAAAATATCATTAAAATCGACAACAACTGTCAAAGCAGGCACGAACACCATTTGTGCCACTGCTATGCCTTGAAAGCAGCACACATCCGCTCGTTTTCGTCTCGTCAAGTATGTGCATTGGAGCGTGCTATCGGATACGATCTTCGGCCAAAAATGCCGGAGTTGCGCATCATGTTGTTTAATGTCATTGCTTTCAACAACATCCTATGTGTAATAGATTACGCTTATACTTTATCCGTTGTGATTTTGACATTGCTAGAAAACTAGAACATTTAGAAGTCAGATGAGATCACGAATATGCGTGTTAATCATTTCTTTTTCGATACGTTTTTATTTATTTTATGTTTTAGGTTGTTTGAGGTTGATGGATGTTTCTCCGAGCGTCATTTTCTTGTTCATTTCCGTAACAACTACGAAACAGCAATAAGTTAACAATGACGTAACAATTGGAATTTATGCCGCCTCTCAGACACCTCTATCGTTCAGATAGATATTAAAGCGAGTTGTAAACATTGCCTCTTTTTGTGTTATTGTCAGTTTGAGGTATAGGGAGAATCTTTCAGGGATGAGAAAAACATTCATACCTATATGATTCTATTTGATTTCTATATTGAAACCCGCACCATGAAAGAAAGCAGGAAACAGCTTCAGACTTAGAAAGGAAGGTGATTATTCTTCTCAAAATGGAAAATCCGACTTGGGGATTGACAAGATGTCTAGCTGTGTTACCAAATCTTTTTCCCGTTTTCTAGCGATCACCCTGTATATTGATGATAAATTTCGAAGTTCTATCCAGAAAAACTTCATCAAGGGATGATACGGCCTGAAATCTGAAAACCCGCGAATATGATAAAAATTCCATGTGATCATGGCGTGAGATTTTTTTTCTTTTCACCATATATATATAGTGTATATATATATATACGGTGGTGGGATTCAAATTTTTTGTCAGCCAGTTCCATCACAGAAGTCCTATTTTTCGGCCGGTTCTGTTGTATGTGTGTTTTTTTTAGTAATGCTAACCGGTTCGCTGATCTCATAAAGTTCCGCGAGACGGTTCTATAGAACCGGTGCGAACCGGCTTAATCCCACCACTGTATATATATGATAGTGTGCTTTCCATATCATGCCATGATGAAGTTTTTCAAAATAAATATTCGAAACGTCGGCAAATTAAATCGTTTTGCTAACACCGGTTAGGCTTTATTTATCATCGATATGAATTTACCTGGTGGCAATCATGTGCCACCCTGTATATTGTTGTATAAAATACACAATGGGTTATAGACGAAAGCGGTAGTTACTGTAGTGATGTTCGATGCACGACATGGAAGTATCAGCGACGCCCTCTCTCTCTCAAATACACTTGGGCATCGTATTATCGCCCAATAAACACGCTCGACGTCACCGCTCGTCGTCACCTCTGATTACCCTGTTCCATTTTAGAAGAGATTGTCGGACTCATCATAGGGTGGTATGCGTAACTTATTGTGGGTTGACTAGTGCTTGCTCGGCCATCAAGTCCATTCAATTGAGATAAATAACTTCTGATTACACCCATCATGGACGGGAGGTCGCGTCTCGTAATGTATATGATTTGTCCGTCCTATATCGGCTTCACTTTACTCAGGATGAATTCGTCGGCACGTCAGTGAGTGTGGCAGCGCCATACTGCACCACTCGCATTAAAAGAATTCGATAACACAAGTACAAGTTCTGCTGTTAAGTTTTTTACCAGAAATTATATTTTAAAATATATATTAACAAGAAAATGCTCTGAAAAATCTTAGTGAACTGTAGGGCAGCTTCGAGTATTTCTATAATCACGCAAAACCATGTTCGAAATATTATACAGATAGCTCGATTTCCTGCCATTCCAGAGTGCAGAAAACACAAACGTATAATAGTTCACCTGTATGACTGCTATTCCGGCTTTCCTTGTTTGAGAAGTTATTTATTCATTTGAAGTGCTAAATATATTGAGTGGTTCGAATACATCGCATTCGCATTACACTTTCCCAAATTTTATTTCCTAACGTTTCGTCGGACCAAACTCAAACTTCCTCAGATTAGTATTCTTTCAGTCGTTGCAAACATATCAACTAACGTAGGAAGAATGAAGTTAGATAGTAATACACTACTGTATTATACCATATAGAACTTTATTAAACATAGCGTACAAAGAAACCGTATTTGGTAAACCAATGAATAGCAATACCAGACGTATGCTAAAATAGAAATACGAACGATCAAATACCATTCACACTCTTAATGAAACTGTCTTGAAAATGTCATGATTAATATTAATTAGGATATAAATGTGTGCATCGGATGTAGGCTACAATCAATGTTATCAGGAGTTTCCTTATTTACAGACTTTTCATAGAATCTTCTGTATACTACCCGCCACGTTGGATCAGCATGGACAAGGAAAGAAGTAAAGGAATGAACTGAGGAAATATATGTGCAAGTTTATATGGTGTAATCGGATAGTTTGATTTTGCACAACTGTTGAATGTTTTCCACCGTCGCAGGTAAATCTAAACAAAAACCAAGGTATTATGTTACAAAAAATGTTAAAAAAAATTCAGATAATCTGTACGGAGTGAATTTTTGATGAAGACCTATAAAAAAAAACAGAAAGGTATAGATAACAACTCAAAGGTTAGCCTAGCATAATGGGCAGTAATTAATTTAAAACCACGATGATAAAAACGAATATAATGCATTTATCTCTTTGATAAAATTTGTTTTTGCCTGGGACTCAATTTTTTATTTCTTCCATTTTATTTTTTTGTTTTTCCCTTTTTCAACATAAATAATTTAATAAAAATATGGACGCATGGTGGGTCAGAACACTATTAAATTCGCTAGCTTTATACGTAGCGTTAGCATAATTATGTTATGTTTTCGTGTAGCCCTTGGCATATCAGTGATTTCCAGTGACTTTGCTCAAAAGCGGTTTGTCTTGAGCGAGTCTGCGTGTGAGCGCATTTTCACAATAAAAAGACATACAGCACGTATAGTTGACAAAAATACAATTACCAATAGCAAAATACGTGGAATCTTGTCGGAAGGCCTCAATGCATCGTTTCAATGCAAATATCACAGATGGTGACGTGCATAGCGGAGGTTCTCCAGAAGCTTTTGAACTTAAAATTCCGTTTGGATTTGGAGAATCATGTAAAAATTTAATGTTCCATACTGTAGGGATGTCCTGAATATAGCAAAGAATCGTAAAAATACTTGGTGTCTATAGTTAACAAGGAAAACCACTCTTTATTAGTATGGTCTAGTTGTGGTCGAGTGCGTTATTTGGATAATAAATGCTTCAAATATTGTTTCTATATTCGACGCAATTTGCTAAGTATTTCGATAAATATATTAGTGAACAGTCAGAAACAAATCAAGAGAGAGCGTGCAATGGCAAGAGATTGTCTGAAAGAATATGAAACAACTTATTGTCACACTTTGGTAACTACATTCTCAATGCAGAAAATGAATTAAATACAACACAACATACTTTGCTAGCAGGGGGTTTATATTCCCAGGTATTGTTTGAAACAAGTTGTCCTGATTCAGGACCGAAAACCATTTTTTCTGAAGTAAACAGTCCGACTCCCATCATAAAAGCTCCTTCTGCTTGTCCAATGTCAATGGCAGGATTTATACTGCAAAAAATATATTAGAGTATATTGAGAATAATAATAATAACGTCTTCTAAGTGTGCATTCAGATAATTAAAACATTATCCACTGATGTCAGTCACTTAAAGCATCTTTACTTCGGGTCAAACACACTTTTGAGAGATTGCTTCATAAAATCCCTAGAATGTCAATTCAAAAGTTAAATTTCACAATGCTAAATAAAGCGTGAAAATCGGAAGTCAGCATAATTCAGCACCAATTTCCTATGTAACTCAGGTTGAAACACACATAATAATAATGAAGACGATTATAATGTACAATGTGAGATGGCGATAGCTAGGTGTTTTTTTCCTCGTAATTCATATTAATACCGTCTCACTACAATTATGGGTCTATTACTTCTACTATCAAAATGTAGGCGTCGACATCCTACTCGTAAACACTCCTGCTATTTGTCTATTAAAACCTGTGAATTCACATTAATCAGAAACAAATAATAAAATATGAACACAAAATACACAAACCTTTTTCCACAATCGTAGAGCATATCAACTCTTCTTAATACAAATTCACCAGTGATAATATCAAGTTCTGCTTCGGTCAATGCAGCTCCGTAACAATTATATGTAACAATGTTTTTTGAATTGTTGAACACCCTTGAATAAAATAGGTTCATATGTTATTATTTTATAAAACGAGAGAGGAAAGTCAGTTTTCAAGTCATCTACAAGAGAAACCAGCGGGGGAATTAGGAGTTTGCGCGAACATCATCGTGCTAATCAACGACGCGTTCTTGTTTAAGAAGCTAGACCAGGGGTACTCAACTGGCAGAACGCGGTCCGAATGCGGACATTCCGAGTATTTGATTTGGACCGCACCTAATTCTTTATTTTGGATCATTGGCCCCACTTTGGACATGTGAAGGTTTCCTTTTATCAAATGCAATTACAAACATTGCGAATAGCGCTATCTTGATTACCGAATAATAACTAGCCGGCCGAGGAAATACGCGTTTAAGGATGTCGAAACGTAATTTCTGTTAAGACCTACCTCCAGGAACTCCTGTAAGTTTTGTATACGGACCTGTAGTTAAAATAGTTGAGTAGCTCTGCGTTAGAAGACTGCCAAAACAAATGGGTATCGTGCAACGCAGCTAACAACTGACGTTATATTTGACATTTCAAAAGTAACGTTTTAGATTTATGTGTCATGTAATGCAGCTTACGTAGTCGCATACATTTTCTGAACTGAGGGAACCTGTTAGTGAGTTGTATACAAACGCGAACCCGTTTTAAACTTTTCAATCCACTCATTGGAATAAATCCATTTATTGATATTTATGACTGTTCAAATTGCCAGGCCTTTTTATGGGAGGTGTAATGTTTCAAAGACCCTTTCACTCTAAACGGCCCTATACAAGCATCCACTTCCAAATAAGAGTTAGCCTATTTTATCTTGAATGGGTCAGAATCTTGCCTGCTCGACATCGCCTGCCCGATTTTATTACATCTTGGGTGAGGTTATGGACAGGGTACTTGTATACCCAGTATTTTTTTACGTGCGATGCTAAAATAATTGAGCCAACGCTTTGACGACTAAGCCATTGTGCCCAAATAATATATTGCATCCCGGCAGATCTTACTTCGCCATTCGGCAATGTATAGATATACTATCGTAAACAAATTCACACAAATGCAGATCGTGTAATCAAGCACGCTCACAGTAATAACATAAGTAAACACATAATGATCATCACATTTACAATACGGCGTTGCCTATTCCACATATATATATATAGTACAACAAGGAAAGATAAATAGAATCAATTCCAAATTGAAAATAAGAACTTGATTTTGAATATTCATAGTGAAAAAGAGCAGAATTTAATGTAACTTTCGACATACCAGTACTGCGAAGTCAAGTTTACTCCGTTTTCAAAACATTTGGAAATTTTGTCACTCCATGTCATATCATCAGTCAATTTTTCTTTTACAATATCCATTCTCGATTTCAATATCTTACAACATTCCATGATTCCCTGAGATATAGTTCGAAAGATGATCAAATATTGACATACAGCCAACTAGAAGCATGGTAGTAGTATTGCTATTTGTCAATGAACGCTCGGAACGGAACATGAATGAATATATTTAAAACGTCTAAACCCATGAAAAACTACAAATTTAGGAATTATAAAATTACGATAAATTTCGTGAGATCGTTATAATGCATTTTTTGTCACCCTTTTTTTCAGATTTGCACAATGCGAAGATAATGAAAATGTTACAATTAGAATCGATACAAATAGACAAATAATATTTAAAAATAAATACTTTAGGTATTTAGTTTGAAAAAAATTGACACTCACCTTACAGCATAATTCACTCGACATACTTGCGGCAGTAGGTCCTGAGTTTGGATTCATAGACAAATCGGGTGCTTTTACTCGAATTAAATCCATTGGTGCTCCAAGAACGTATGATGCCACTTGCATTAACTGAAATAAAGCAAACAAAATTATTATAAAATTAATGAATGATTCTAGTGATTCAGATTAATAAATCTGCGTTAGTCAATTATAAAAAATTAATTAGTGGTTCTTAAACAATTTCTTGATGGGATGTGCAACTAATTATATAAAAAAGTTTTTCTTTAGATTCGATCTGTGCCCGCCTTATTTTGGATATTTACTTTTTTTATTGGATATTTATATTCCGTCCACGTCTTTTCAATGTGCTTTTTGAATAAAACATAATTTCGCATTACTATCTGTTATTTGTAGCATATTGTTAGCTTGTTATTATTGATGTGTGGCGCAAGGAAGGGGCTAAAAAAAATTCGAGAAATTCTAAATGATGTGTAAAATGCCCCACCCATCTAGCTACTAAGATAAAATTGCGAATTAAGACGCTACGTTTTTTGATACTATTTTGTGGATAAACGCAGATTTAAATGTTGTTCGTGACACCACAATATGTTTTACGTAGATAAGAATAAAGTGAGTAAAACATAATAATGGGGTTCTTATAATAATAAATATCCATTATGAGGTCACAGCAAAATCTTTCGACCATTGTGTCGAAAACGAACTATGATGCCCTATTATGGCGTCACAACTTTTCAATTAAATGCCCCGCCAACGAAATTCTGCGTACGCCACTGGTTAGCTGCTGTATTCCATTTGGAATTTTCACCGGTTGTACCAATTGTATATATATACCTTTGTGTACATTCCTTGTCCCGATTCAATTCCTCCCGCAGATAAGACAACACTTCCGTCATTACGGAATATGCTAACTTGAGTCGAATATTTAGCTATATTGTAAACAATCCTGCAATCGAATTTATTTACATAATTAAATTGGGTAAGGAAAAAATCGAAAACAGTTGAGGATGAGGTCCTGGTGGTTATATTTAGGTATGTTCTTGTGCTTTGTAACATAACTAAATAGCTCTAAAACCTTACCTCATCTTTAGACAAATTTCCTATAATATTTCTATATCGTTTATGTACATAATGAGAATCATTAGCGTCCGCTAATACTTAATGACCCGCACATTAAATTTTTGATATATTTCACATGATTGTTTCCTTTCACACTTCAAATATTTCAAAATCATTCAAGACTATGACACACTTGCTCCTTTTCATTTGCCTCACATGGGACAGCATTTAGCATAATCATACACAAATCACGAAGTTTTCATAATTATTTGATACCTCTTTCTATAAAAAAAAAAGGTACTCCCGAAGTATGTGAACCAAAATGGCGGACACCGGAACGTAATATGTGTACCAGGTTAGGGTTAAGCCATAATCTTATTCCAATTTTCCTTATTTCAGTTCTATAACGAGTTCGGGGACTAGCCAAGTGACCCCGTACTATTTGTACCTGAAATTATAGCCCAACCCTAACCTGGTACACATACTACATTCCGGTGCCGCCATCTCGGTTTAGATACTTCTGGTGGGAGTACCAAAAAAACTGTATTTTGCTTTATGTATTCCCAAGGTACCATCCCCATGTGGGTAACGTATTGCAATTGAAGGATTAAGGAAACTAAAACTAAGGCAAGGTAATAAGTCTGGTTACGCAAGTTTCATCGGGGTGAATCCAATTCCTCTTTTCTTCCATTTGTTCGCATTGTTGAATTCTGCAACCAGAGTTTGTCTCTTTTCAATCTCAGCGGAAGACAATAGTTCTAAAAAATATGAAACAGGATGTATATAACTTGCAATTCAATGTAATTGTTTGTTAACACAGTTGCAGTCCGGCGTGATTGTTGTAGCGCGTTCCAAATCAGACGGCTGTAGCAGTACATAACAACTACATAATATACATATGTTGTTGCTTCAATCAACTTTAGTCATTTTGTCACTGGTCCGTATTTATCAACATTTACTTGTGTTGTATTTTACTTTTGATTCATTCTAGGTGTGGTTTAGATTTAAGTTGAATAAAGCCCTATATCAAGGTATATACTTATTTTCCAATTCATTTCACGAGTTATGAGATATTATGCGCTTACCGATAGCGTAAACATTTCGCTACATGTCTGTTTTTCTTATTTAGTTGGTAACTTTTCCTTGTTCTGCGTTTTACTTTAGATTTATTCTAAACATGCTTTAGTTTAAAGTTGGATAAAGCCTTATAATCAATGAGCTCAGATTCACAGGGTCTTCTTTTATTTTTGTTTTCTTCCAAATTTGAAAAAAATGTACCGTAGACATAACGAGACTAATAGTAGCGTTGGTAAATGGCATTGAGACTTTTTTATCGATGAAAATGTTATTCACAAAGGTTTTGTTACAATTCTTTATTGTGCTTCACCAAATTGCTTTTGATACTCGCCTGCATAATAAAAGAGATGAAGTACTTCACGGACCATTCGCCGCTCTTTAAATCGCTTTTTCTTAAAAATCGATCGTGCGGCTAATGTATGGATCATATAGTGCTTTATGCTTTATTGCCTGCACTCAAAATCATTGCTTTAAAGACTGTTGTGTATAATAGCCCAATACCCCTCATGTATGCATGTATATGTAAAACCTCAATCTAAGCAATTTATTGACAGTACGCCTTGTGATACGATGCGACTTGTGGACTTTAAACACAATATTTCCCTTCATACCTTCGCTCATTTTCCTAATATTACAATGAATGAGAGGCTCTCCGAATAGATTTAACTGGTTCTCGACGTACAAGTTATTCTGTTTCACTTCAATTGGATCAATACCAACATCATATGCAATGTGTTCTTGTATGACTTCCATTATCATCACCATCTCTGCCATTCTAAATACATGAGTAAAAAAGTTCCCTAACAAATTAAACTACTTTTCATTTTTTTAACTGGAAATTTTCATAGCACACTCTTGTAAATATTCAAAAATCATTTTTGTCGAATATTGGTGAATATTGTTTTTTTCCTTTTTTTTTGTTTGTTTGAATAATTAAACTGAAAGTTCTTTGGTGCATAGTCAACAAAACTTTAGTTCTCCCTCTAAATGTATTCGTGGATCAGCAATATTATTTCCGATCAAACTTTGCCAAAGCAACCCTGTTTTATCCCGAAAACCTTAGAATTAGTCAAAAATTCGAGGCACTCAAGATTAAACAGTATTTAACAATTAGAAAAACTTATCTATCCTTACGTAGGAGCTCTACACCATGTGCTACTGGCAATATTGGTTTTCACCCACTTTATATTGAGGTGCCAAGCGGGACAATGATAACCTGTAATGTCAAATAATATCATAAAAAAAATATGAAACAGGAGTTGAAGATTGTTTATTCAAAGAGTAAAGTGCAGAGTGATTTTAACTTATCGTTAATTTGAAACAAATGATATATATATATGAAGTCGCAAGATATCAATTTGAGAATATGACGGGATGGTGATAGCCCATATTTATATACATGTGAGATGTATTGAAATAAGACAAGATATGTTTAGTTACCTTCAGTTATGAAAACATAAATTGGTACTCCCGTAGTATGTGAACCAAGATGGCGGACACCGGAACGTAGTATGTGTACCAGGTTAGGATTAGTCTAAAATTCCAGGTACAAATACTACGTTCCGGTATCCGCCATCTTGGTTCACACTACGGGAGCACCGTGACTATCAAATATAATGTACCTAAGTACTCTTTCACTCACCACTGTCGGCCATGTTAACAACTACAAGTTTTTGAAGATCAGCGTCATTTGGGCTTGCACCACAATTTGCATAATATGTTATCAGTATTCCTTCTAACTTGCCTTTATTATCAAAACCTATGAGTTGAAGTATGAGATAAAAATTATCTATAGAGCACCAGGCTCATCAATAAAACAGTGGAAATATTTATTACTCCTATTTTATTACTCTTATTATTTTAAAATAAAGATTTTTTGGTATAAAATCTCAAATTATTTAATTTTGGAATCCTTTAGCAAGACATTTTCGATTCTCAATAATGAATTATTTTAATAATATTGACAAAAATTGACAGACTACTTGCTTGAATCTTTACCAATATCACGCAATCATTATTTTGATGATTTATAACAAGGATGTGCAAACTGCGGCCCGCAAGAAAAAAATTGTGCGGCCCGCAGAGAAGTGCCAATTTTGAATAGTGTGCAAGCAAAACGAATTTTTAGTGTAGTTGATCTGGCAAGTGCGAGCAATTTCAATCTCCTTGCGTCGCACAAGCTCATTACCATTACCTGAATGCCACTGTCATATTAGCAAAACTAGCTAGCAAAATACACGATGTTACAAAAACGTGTTTCTCACTAAATTCATTATTGAAAGTCAGTGTGACAATAAATTTGAATAACAATCTTTATTTGGAGATTTATGCGTTTTAACTCACAATTTCTGCGAGGACCCCTAACAATGCCGTAAAATTTTTGTGCTTGCAACTACTTGAAACGCTATCTTAAATAAAAGTGCGGGCCGCGGCTTCACCCAGTCACTTGTATCTAGCCCTGATGTAATAACGGTTGCACACCCCTGATTTATAAAGATGAAAAGTATTAATTCAACAGTTTCTAATTATAAAATCCAGTCAGAAATGACAAAATACGTTACCGACAGAGTAATCTGCAACGTATGCAGATCTGCTGCCATAAGTCTCCATGTTTCTTTCCAGATTACTATGCAATCTCACTGGTCTTCCTGGAATTTGTGATTTAAAGTATGAATGAACAAATTAAGTTTCATAACATAGTGAATGGGATTAATCAACCTTCCAGATTATCAGGTGTGTCTTGAAGATCGCCGCAATCAATAGTTGCAAAAGTTACATTAAAGAGAGTCTAGAATCTCTAGCAAACAGCAAATTGTGTTAAATTCATATTGCGAATAATTACTTAGTCGAGTGTGCGAATTTAGTTTGTACATTTCAAATTTATATGTGTACGTATCTATGCCATATCTGCTTAATATGTACATCTACTAACTTTCTCTGAGTACTTTTTCCATGGTTATGCTTTCATACTAATATACACACATAACGCAACGATGGCATAGCAATATCAAAGATAACCATTCAAAGTAATTCAAAAATGTTTAGCCAAAATACTATATCTGTTTCGTATGTACTATCTAATTGTATAAGTAGGGCGGGGAAAGATGGCCCCCCTTATTGAAAATTATCTATATTTCGAAAACCTTTCTTCGAATATTCCTAAAACTTAGCCAGTACATACATAAAGGGCTAAACTCTTAAGCCAAACGCCGGCTTCCGCCGGTCGCCCAACCATCGCAACAGCAGAAACGTTTTTATGCAAAAAAAAATTGAGGGGAAGTTGGACATATGGTCGGATATGACGGACATGTGATAAAATCGCATCAAAATACTGAAAATGCTTTCTGTTTCCTAGCAGAATATCAAAATAAACGATGTATTTGCAATTTTTTTGGCCAATTTGAAAATTTCTCTTATGTCCATCTTACCCCATGAATGTTTGAAGTTGTGAGCCCATAGAATCGTCCACGAAAGTATGATAAGACACCCCCTAGGAAAACAGGAAACAATTTTATTTTGCTTACACCCTCACACAAATTCTCAAACATAACACCAAAAAAACTCCTAGGATAGCGTGAAAGCTATCGACATGTACATGCGAAAGAAAATATTTGTACAAAAAAAGCTTCAAGCAGAGCAGTCATCACATTGGAAGGACACAATACGTTTTCCATAAACCCCGGCGAAAATATCGTGAAGCCACTTTTGGCATTTCTGGCACTGAATCCATCCCTCGTCCTCTACGTCGTCAAAAAAATTGCCGTTGCAGACCGCGCAGAGGTTGCTCAAACAATTTCTTTCTTGCCTCTCATTCTTACGTTTATTTTCTTTTTTCCTCCTGGGAGCTGCAACTTTCTTAGACGAGCTAGATGAAATATTTTCTACAAGCGCTGTAGCCTTCTTCGACGAGCTAGATGGCATTATTTCTGCGAGAGCTGACAGTTCGGCTACATATTTCTCACTAGTTAATACTCTAATTCCTGTCTGAATGGCTTTCTTCCTCTGCTTCTTGGCGCTCTGAGTGGCCACTGGAAGAGGCAAAATATCTTCAAATGATTCATCTGATAAACTGGTGCTATCAGGTTCCCTGCTATTTTCCTGCCTCAAAGAATCACGGACTTTCTCGGAAGCTAACTGAACTACTGATGAAGTTCTACTTAAATTCGGTAGAGAGCAGCATGGTTCACCTGTGACACTTTCTACCTCTGTCGTGGTGTTAACCTCATGAGATGGTACGTCGTAGTCTCTATTTGTTATATTATCTGACTCACCAGATCTCACTATTGCTGTTGTCTGAGAAGGCGCGAATGCATGCTCTGGAATCTGCTCAATATCAAGTGGATACAGGCCGGTAGCACGGAAAGATGTTACTGCGTTGCCGACTGTGGCAATTTTGTAATAAGCCTTGCTGAAGAGTGCAGGGAAATCAATTCTGGATATCCCTGCTCCGGGGTTGTTTCGGTGATGAACTCGAACTGCTTCTTTGAAATGATCCTTTAGTGGTTTAAAATGTACTTTGTCCAGAGGTTGTAAATAGTGACTCGTATGAGGCGGCATACTGACTATCTCAACATTGGGGCTTCTAGCATATTCCAAGACTTCAAGGCTGTGAGTGTGGGAGTGATGCCCACCTATACAAGAAGTGTTTTACCGCAGTCACTTCTCTTGCTTGTGCAAAAATATTCCATCCACGCAAGGAATAAATCTTTATTTATGTATCCGGATTCACTGTACTTCACTATTGAACCAGCAGGTAAGCCACGATCCAGTGCTGGGTTCACTCTCTTTCCTTTATATATAACCATTGGAGGGATATAATCTCCAATAGCATTCACACCCACAACGATAGTTTGAGACAGCCCACGCTCTCCGGCGGTTAGTTGGCTTGATGACTTTGATCCCTTTTCTCCAACAATATTTTTGACACCAGGAACGAGGCTAAGGCCAGTTTCATCAACGTTATAAATTTTGCTGGGCTGATCGAAAAGACAGAGGTCATTCATGACACTTTCTAACATGTCAAAATACCTTTGAACGATCGGTTTGTTCAGGTGGATTGCTCTCTGAATAGAAAGTGGCTGAGGTTTTCTTATTGTTATAATATCATTGTGCCGAGTTCTGAAGCCGGTCCACCAATCTTTACCGGCCATTTCCAGAGACTTTGAAAAGTTGTTTTTGATTCCATTGCGTATAGCAAACTCGTAAGCCAATTGCCTTATGTCCTTTACTGTTAGTGGAAATCCTCTCCTCTCGAAATCTAGAATATGCTTAACAAGATTTTCTTCTGTATTTTTTGGAAGTATAGAACTAGGACCAAGATGTTTTGATGACACCATCTTCTTGACCGAGCTGAACACATGCCTCCGAGTTGTTCTGGGAACGCTATGAGTACGTGCTGCACTCTTCAATCCCTCCCCTTTTTGGACAGCTTCCACTGCCATTCTCATGTCAGATTCTGACCAGGAGCCTCTGTTTGATATTCTTTGGTATTTCCTTGGCATTCTTTTAGATTTCCTTCTTCTCATGCATCCAAAACTTGCATCTGGAAAAAACATGACAGTACATTGGGGTAAGATGGCCACTTCCCATAATTTGATAAGATTATTGAAATTCTCCCAAAAGTGTTTTGACAAGTAAAAGCAATTACAAAATAAAAGAGAAGACTTTCAGGTATATTATCACAAAGAAGGGGCTTGAGCGATCAGATTGAATAACAAAACCAAAAAACGCAAAAAAATTATTACCCCATAATAACCCCCCTTTTCTACATGATACCTTGCTGAGGGCTGTAGTTAGTTGCTAGCTGGCACCAGTCGCACAGTTAGTCCTAAATCATAGTGCATAGGTACAAACTTACCAACAAAGGCGCGATTCCGAGTTCCTTGACTGAAAATGAGCATATAGTGCCTCCAAGAAAAACGTGTTCTTACTAAATGCCCTTTTTTCACCCTTCCAAAATCACAAGCCACGTGGAAAGATACACAACTGACGAACTACGCCAAGCGCTAAACCGGAATGGCTAGAACGAATTCCCTCCTTAGCAACGAACTCACCAATGGCATTTGTAGAATCAAGCCCCATAAGATGTCGCCAATAGGTCAATTTGAAAAAAGTGTCCATCTAACCCCGTGTGTCTATCTTCCCCCGCCCTACTAGTCTGTGATTACTCCTTTTATGGCTATGCTTTTGTATATAATCTGATGATGATGTGACAAGGGTGGAGATGACTATTCCCAGGTTATTTAATGGTCTTGCTGCATGATACCACAAATATCACTGTACTTATTTTTTAGGCAAAATATGTGTAAATTTCAAATTACCTGATATAAAACTAGCCAATGTGGCTGCTGTCGCAGTAAGTAAGCTATTAGAAGCTTTCCCGCCAAATGCTCCTCCTATACGTGGCGTTACTATGTTGAACCTAAAACAAGAAGTTGGTTATTCATGTTTAATGAATACAATCAATAAGGTTGCAAATCATTTTGTAAAGCTCGATAATGAAATGTGCCGATGCGGACTTCACAGAGGGTTCGCAGGAACCCGTTCTTTGAACAGCGTGATCATAGCGACCGTTCTTATTTTTAATATTTTTTGTTGACGTTAGACGTTCACTGCAGCTGACGACTAACATTATATTATGTATTTCAAAAAATACAAAATAGATAAAGCGTATCATGTTAATGTAGCTTACGTAGTGAAATACATACATTTTGTGAAACCTGTTTTAGTGATTTTAATACAGTAAAACAGTGGTTTCTCAAACTGTTGGGCGCGCCACAAGGAGAGCGTAGACAATTCTTCGAGGGGGCGTGAAGCTAAATAAAAATTAAAATAGTTGTTAGATTTCATCTGGCCTGCCCCATTTTTGGATTTTACGGGTCTTTATTTTGGATATTTACGTTTCATCCACGTATTTCCAACGTGTTTTTTGAATAAAACATACTTTCGCCTTACTATATGATATTCGTAGCTTATTGTTAGCTAGTAATTTTACAGGTGGGGCGCGAGACTTGACAAACTCTAGAAGAAGGCGTGGTTTAAAAAATTTGATAACCAGCACTGCAGTAGAAAATCTTTTACTAAAATTTGATGCACACTGGTTGTTCTCTTACTAAACAGACGGTCTCATTAACCAGACAAATAACCTGTTGCAATCCCATCCTAGCATGTGAGACAATGATCTTTGTACTTTGTTTTGCCCCTGAGTGGCACTCTCAATTTGGAATCCATCTTCAGTGGGCGTTGCTCTTGTTATCTGAGTTTCCATGTAAAAATGATACTGTGATCCTATCTTCACAGTTCCTGTTACCTTTTTCAAAAAAATAAAGATGCTAATTTGTTCATGTTTTGTAATTTAATATGAGGAATGGATATAAAAATCGCTTTTTTGTTATTGTTGAGGTTATTGTTGTTGGTTGAAAACGGGGGCGTTGCCAGAATTTTCCAAGGGGGGGTTCTGACATTTCTATTTGTCAAGTTAGATCGAAGCAGCTAGCGGGTACGGCCTGTGAACGTGTGTTTTCGCGAGTCTTGAGGTTTAAAAAGCGTTTCATACGAAAAACTACTATGTTTGATACAGAAAAATGCTTTTATTTTTTTTACATTTCAAAAAGGGGTTCCGACCCCCAAAACCACCTCCTGTCTACGATCCTGGTTGAAAAAGTCCTTTGTTTTCAATCGATTTCAAAGCTAAAGTATTCACGACTGACTGAAGCCTATAGGACAGGGGTTCTCAAACGGTGGGACGCGCCACCCAAGGGGGGTGTACATCGCCGGATTCACCATTAAACAATATAAGCACGTGCTTAGGGCACCAAGCAAAGAGGGGCACCACAGTAATTTTAAAGCAGAATTTTATATAGTTTATCGGTGTTTAATAAAATATTACAAGCTCCCCAGACGACTCAAACTTCAAAATGTTTGCTTATTTTTCGTCTTCAAGTATCATATTAACCTTCTTTATTTAAAATAAACACTGATACTTATTTATTTGACACGAAATGGGCCTAGGAGTCGCTTTTTAAATTGTTGTTTTTTCGTCCTAATATTCTCAATGTTGCTGCATTTTTGTTTTAAAAAAATTATTTTCCCTTCAACAATTGGACCAATGAACTATTTGCACTATGTGGCGGTTTCACGATCGCATTTCAACGATCTAGTGGTCAGCGAAGTCGGGAGATTTTTGACAAGGTAGACCAGGGTGGTCCAAACCCTGTCATGATGATGCATTCCGTGCGGCTCACAGAACAATTTTAACGCATATTTGTGTCTAATCGTAGAACGTTTTTGAGATTTTTTTTAGCTATTCCAACTGGGGTTGGGATCCCAAGATTCAAACCCCTTTTATTAACGCTTTGAGTCTTTATTTTAGTAAAAACACTCCTCTGTTTTCAAGCATGGGCCATGTGACAGTAACGACGAAACGCAGAGCCGACTTGAAGCCGCGCAATCAAGTTTTTTTTTAGCTAGGACCCGAAATACCGACTTAGACGGACCTGGTTGTTATTTGACGATGGCACTAAGCTTGTTCACGCTGCAAGTTTTTATATTACTCAAATATAACAATTCGTAATAAAATGAGATCACAAGAGAGGTGACATCAGGAAATCACGGCGAAAACGTATTTCCTTGCCCATCACACAGTGTCTGGTTTGATTTCGAGTAATATCTGTCACGAAAGAATATAATTTGAAGCGACATTAAACGCGAGATGCGGAAAATACAACGGTAATTCTCTGGAATTAATTTCAAAATAACTGAGGACTTTATATATATTTTTTTAAGTGAGCGCCATCCATGCAACATAATAATAGTCTGATTAGAACGGTAAACTCTCGTTGTTTATTAAATTGAAGGTAAGTAAACTCGCGATATTTCAATCACTTCTGGGTTTCTCCGACTTGCGGCCCGCGAGACCTCCTCAAAAGTTTTTGCGGTCCTCCAACCTTGCAACCTTGAATCGCCGTGAGGACTACTAGGTACCGGTAAAATTTCAAACTTCAGTTGTGATTTGTATTCCTTGATATTTCGATTCACGTTGAGACTGGAGACATGAATCTTTATTGTCACACTCCCTCAGGATTAGAACTCAACCGATATATCGGCCCGATATTGCGTGTTTGCCGATATATCATATCGGCAGTAAACGTCCGATATATATATCGGCTATATATAACAGTTAAAAAACCTAAAAATGTTCGTAAAAGTTGTTTTATTTACTGTTGGCTGTGATTATTTTTAATGAATAACACTTATGTGGTTTTTATAATTAAATTACACATGAGGGGACACCAAAGTCTTCAGTGCTTAGGGCACCAAAGGGGCATAATCCGCCCCTGGGGATGTAGACAATTTTTTGAGGGGGCGTGAAGCTGGAAATATTTGTTAGATTTGATCTTGCCCGGCTTATTTTGAATATTTACGTTTCAAAACTTTTCATTTATTTCATTATTTACGTTCCATCCACGTATTTCCAACGTGTTTTGAATAAAACATCTGTTATTTGTAGCTCATTGTTAGCTAGTTTTGTTTAAGGTGAAGCGCGAGACTTAACAAGTTCTAAAAAGGGGCGAGACTTAAAAATTTTGAGAACTATCGGAGGCTGTTACTTTTTTCAACAGATATTTCACCAAAAATGATGCGGTTTTATTGAAACGCATGGTAACGCTTTTTATGAAATATAAGGACACTCTCGTCTTTCACATTTGTCCGCTGATTTTTCAGAAAACGGTGCTCACTGCTCAGTTACAAAGCCATGTACATATATTATTTGATTATTGCTCACACTTGGACATTGTTTCATTTTTGTCGCCATCATGGTGACCTCTAAAATGCCAATCAATTAATGACTTTGAATGTTATTACACCAGTGGCGTATATATACGCAAAATGGTGACCATGGCTAAGCTTGAAAATGCGTCGCCTTGATCGAGGTTGACAATTTATATTAACAGCTTTTGTTGAAATGAAATACTTCTACGTTATGTTTTGAATAAAAAAAACGTTTCAATTTTTCCTGATTTAAAATGATTGTTGTGTGCAAACGGCGCCCATGGCTGCCGCACCCCAGATATGCCACTGCGTTACACACAACAAAACAAAATAATCAGATATGCAAACCTTCCGTGAAGCATTTTTTATTGCAGTTGGAGCATCTTCAATAACAACACTATCCGGAGAATCATAAAACATTTCTTTCTCAATTGCCTCTGAAATCTCATACACTGCTGGTTTTCTGTTTTTATAAGTAACAACAACTGATCTTGAAATCGCTTCAGCGTGGTCTTGCGTATCTGAATATAATTGAATGGATAATGTAAATTGTATTAAAATTTACACAAGACAAAATAGCTACTATCTGTTGGGGTTACGTATGACCTAATACTCTTCCTCGTTATATGCCTTTGTTGAAGTGGATCCATATGCGTGTAACACAAGGATGCTATGGCAAGAATAAAGATGACAATGCTATTTGATTCAAGAGTCTTGCTGTATTTCTGTAACGTTTCGTCTGACTGGGGAGAAGTCTAGTGTGCAGCAAGACTCTTGAATCGAATAAAATAGTTAGCAAGTTGATTGTCACTAAACTTTGCTGTTTGTGTGGTTCATGTAATTGCTGGTCGAATATAGATTTCTCTACAATGTACGCGCATGTATTTGGACGTTCATATGGCTACTAAGTGCTCTTTAATCGCCATCCATACTTGTTTTCCTGATCGAGATGACTCGAACTGTTGCACGTCTCACGTCAAACAGAATACGCTACTGAGTAATTATAAGTCTCTATAGTTGTATCATGACTTTTTGTACTTTAGTATGACTAAAGTCATTTAAAGATCTGTACCCTCTGCTTCTGAGCGAGTCCACGTGGCCTTGCTTTGAGCAAACATTTATAATAAAAAAAGAGTAACAAACGAATATTTCTTTCATCCTTAGTTCACCTCTCTGAACTTACGAATCATCGTGGTTAATAAAAAAAAGGTTGTGATCTTTAAGAACCAACTTACCAGCTAAAACAATAGCTAAGGGTTGTCCAGCAAATTCCACATGTGATTCTGCAATAATACATTGTTTTTCATCTGGAGGTGGCATGTACGTATTGTTTATTTCTGATGGCAGATCAGCACCTGGAGTAAAAAATTGTTAATCGGTATTTTTATTTCGGGGGGCATTTCCGTATGCCGTTTTATTCCAATTTTCCTTGTTTTAGTTTTATTACGAGTTCGGGGATTAGCCAAGTGACTCCCGTAGTATTTGTACATGAAATTATGGCCCAACCCTGGTACACATACTACGTTCCGTAGTCCGCCATTTTTGTCCACATACTACTGAAGTACCTATTTCCGAATGCCTCAAACATCGGACAAAGCTTTATACACGCAGTCACTGCTAGCTAAGCAGCTACTATAGTTGAAAAGACCGGAGTTAGGTTTGACAATTCCCGCCACTTCATTACACCATGGGTGAAATTTCAGTTATCAGACGACATCTTATAATATCAAAGTGAACTAAATTAACACATGAATAAAGGTTGTTTCAACCAATTATGTTTGTTTGAAGTAAAGACTGAAAAATATCTAACATTTTTGTAAATATTAGAATGCTTGCCACCGAACAGAAATACTTTAAATAGGTTTGAAAAATATGATGTGAAGTTAATGAGTGATCAGTTGTCGCCATTACCTGCAATTAGGCTGTGAAAGCCAGGCATTTTCTTCACAAATTCAACATCAATGTGATCAATATCCGCATTTGCAACAGTTGACGGAACAAACGCAGCAAAGAGTTCATCGCTCAGAGCAGTAAAATCAGACAAATATTTTGCTTCGCCAGATGCCTTTAATTAGGAAAAAGTAAATAAAAAACTTTGTATATTGTGCCTTGGTGGAACTACTACCCGATAATCTCTCTCTATCCACTTTTCAGAACATTTCTCCCATTTTGGTACACTTGCTTCATGCTTGTCCTACACTAACCGAACTGTTATGAACTTGGGTTTTGTCTATTTCATGACGAAGAGTCATAGTAATGATATGAATGGAATTAATGCTATGTTTTGGGCTGGGATAGACGTAATAATTTAGCTGAAAGTAGAGTAAGAGTATGAAGTGAGTTCATACTATTGTGACAAGTAGGGGATATGTGTGAAACATATTATCCTTAAGACACTTCTTTGCGATTCCCCGTCAACTACACGCTATTTTTACATTTTACTCAAGTTACTACCTAAAATTTGTTATTTTATTATAGTGTAATGTGAAATGATTAATATAGAACCTGCTTTATTGCTGTTACTTTGGGTATAGCCATATGCACAGGGTACATGCTGGCATTGATGTCAAATGTCTGAGTCCCACTGGTTACAGGTCTTTGTATGTTTTCAATTGCAGATGACACTTCCAGATTTCTGACAGATTTGTTACACAAGGAAAGATAAAACTGAAACAGTAGAATTTTTATGAATTGATTAAAAGATATTCAAAACCTGATTATAGGCATTATGTCTACTGAAGCAAACAAAGGGGCTATTTCATAATTTTAAAAATGTAGCTGCATTATGAGCTAATAATAATGTAGATTTATTTGATAAGCCATTCGTCGCAATATTTTACAGATTGAATGTCTATTAAAAAGCATTTGCTATCATAATTCTAATTTGGATAATCAGGAATAAAAGGACAATAACCAGGCTTGTCCATGGGACATATTTTCGGTCCCATTCCCATCCCATAGCAATTATGCCTGCCCCATCCCATGGGATTCCCATTGGAATAAAAGCTAATAAAAATTGTTAAATTTAGGTTTAGCGTCTACTAAATAGAACTACATGCATGAGGAGACATGCAAAACAACAAAATTTACGGACTTTATATTCATAACTATTATACATGTTTCCATCAGCCCCTTCACGAAGTATATTGTGCCGAATACATTTTGCCTTTTATAACTAACAAGAGAGCTATGCTCGAATATATGGACACGAAATTCATTACGAAATGTTTTACCATCATTTTCCCAAAAATCCTACTGTTTTCGTGTCCCACGTGTCCCATGGGAAATACAAATGTGTGCTGTCTCATCCCATCCCATGGGACGTTTTCCATGGGAATCCCATTCCCATGGACAACCCTGACAATAACTAAATATGTTCTAAAGCAGTGGTTCTTAAACGATGGGGCGTACCCCACAAGTGGGGCGTAGACAATAATTTTTTGAGGAGGCATGACGGTAATTAAAAATAAAAATATTTGTTAGATTTGATTTTTCCCACCTTATTTTGGATATTTACATTTTGAAACTTTTCATTTATTTAATTATTTACGTTCCATCAGAGTATTTTCAACGTGTTTTTCGAGTAAAACATACTTTCACCTTACTATCTGTTATTTGTTCCCTATTGTTAGCCAGTTATTTTTGAAGTGGGCGCGAGACTCGACAAATTCTAAAAAGGGGCGCGTTCTAAAGGAATCAATGGAACTGAATCCATTACAAATCTCGACTTCAATTCCCGTGTCCCCTCGTTACTTATAAATAGGTATCAGTGGCTGATTGTAATGAGTAATGTTTTGCGCGAGAGGGGTGAATAAGCGTCATGAAAAAATAATTTACTTTACCTTGTAAAACAGACCAACCGCAGCGGATACTCTGTAAATAGGTGAACTATCGGTTGCTGAATACGATTCAGGACTCAATTCTTTTTCCAGAATTTGTAGAGCTCCTTCATAAAACAAGATTGTTGTTTATTCTCTCTATGCAAAGATGTAAGTAACTAGACACTATTCTATCTATCTAACGTAGGCTATTAAATAAAAGATTAAGGGTTGTGTTGCGCGAGACTAACTCCCTAAATTTTGTCTGTGTCCCTATATTGCATTGGATCCGTGTGCGTAATGCAAGGATGGTGCAGCAGGAATAAATGTGACTATATAGTAATTATGCAATTCAAGAGTCCTGCTGTACATTACCACAAATGTATTTCTGTAACGTTTCGTCTGATCAAAGTCAGACTTCCTCAAACAAAGTTTACAACGTACAAAGGATCCTGTTAATATTTTTGTGTATTAATGCACTGAGGGTGTGTGTATTCAAGAATGGAATTCAAAATTTTAGGGGCGAGTTCTCTTTGGTATTGAACTCACTAAAAACGGGTTCTTAGATTTCAGAAAATGTGAATGACTATGCAAGCTACATTGACATGAAACGTTTTACTTTATTCTAATACTTGACTGAAACGCCAAATATAACACTAGTTGTTAGCTACGATGTGCGTTAAACTAGAGCATTTGCTGCGATCGTCAAAAATATAAACAAAAAACATGAACGGGATCGCTGATTACCATATATATCATTGCATTCCAAGAACCAATTCGCTGAACTCGCCAAACAAACAGATCTAAACAAACTAAACGAAAAATATGAAAATAAAATAAACCCATTCAGCGCTCCAGAAGTGTTTGATTTTGTTCGCCTACTTTACTCTACTTTAAGTTGTATAAAGGGACTGAAACCTATGGGCAGGGAATATATTCACTCGGCTAACACAAACAGTCCACAAACTCGTAATAGAACCAATGACATTAAACAACTGTCATTGATAGAACTAAAATATGGAAAATCGGAATAAAATTATGCCCTAACCCCAACCTGATACACATCCTACAGGAGTACCAACCATTCAAAGTGTCCTGAGAATTTATATCTTTATCGGTAAGATATTCTTCTGTTGCAGTCGCATGAAAGAATGATTTGCTTATTCCTCCATACACAAGGACTGGTTTGCTTAGTTTGTTTCCAGTCACCACTGCAGAAAATGCCGCATTGACATATGCATGAGCGTTCTATAAATATTTGAAATTTTTTTTACCAGATTATGTAACCATAAAGTAGTAAAATTTAAACTTTGATTTAAAAATTTTTATTTTGCGACTATTTATAAAAGATTACGAATATAAATTGGTTAATTATATATATGTGAAAAAAATTACAATTTTTCAAAATGTTCAAATCAGTATGTAATGTCAGATGTTTTTCTAAAACATTTCAATTCCATTGTACTTTTTCGCTTTGATTGTTCTCAAACAGAACGTTAAACTCATATATCAGTTGACAGTAAATATAATGCTTTTACAATGTTTCAGAGCAAGTAACGAATCAAAACATAACAAAGAGCATACTTGCGATCTTGGCATTACTTTGTATGACATGGCATGTTGGGTGCTGCTACTATTTGAAATCACTTTCGGTATTATGACACTTAGAACAACCTGAAAGCAACATGTGGATGGTTATCAGCATGAATTAATAAATTCACAAGAACAATGTTTAACTCTATTAGAAATATCCATCTCGAATAGCATGATATTTTAGAATGATTCCTACAAAAATAACTCGAATGCTTTAAATAGTTGATCCTACAGCTTTATCAATTTTTACTTGACTTTTTTCTGTTTAAGAACATAATTCTTTCGAGAAAATTGTAGATTGAAACATCTTTTCAAATATTGTAGATGAATTAAGAATATTAAGTGATTCAAGAGTCTTGCTGCACACTATCCCAAATATATTTCTGTAACGTTTTGTCTGACCAAGGTTAACTGAACTATGTATGTCTGAGGAAGTCAATGTTCCGTCCTAAATTCGTGTGCAGAAAGATTCTTGAATCACTTAGGATAGTTATCTTCACTCTTGCTACAGTATCATTGCATTATATACATACGGATCCACCGCATGTATAAACCAAATCATTAGTGTGAATTAAGAATGCTGAGCCTGTCTTTGCTACCTTTCCACTCATGTCCAGATGCATAAATCCACCATCTCCTAACAAACTACATGTCATTCGATTACCAGTAGAACAAGTGAGGATTTCAAGCCTAACAGAATAAGCTTCAAATAATGTAAATAAATCAGAAGGAAATTCTGGATGAATTCGCTTCATTGATAAATTTCCAACCCATGAGCCAACCTGCGAAATATGACAGATAAATAATAGAATCGTTGTCAGTGGCAGGGTAATTTTGAACAGGTTGTGAACTGAGGGTCTTTCAAAAATCAAAGCGTTTTAAAACGACCAAAGGCATAAGTAAACTACTACAGTAAAATTGTAAAACTCTAATCAAAAAGAGTCACTTTCGTACTAATTAGAGAACATCACCTGTAGGTTACCTCTAAAGTTATTGAGAGTTGCAATTGTTACTTCCTATGATATATAAAAATATAAACAAAAAACAAAATATGTTTGTGTCTAGAATATTGATTGTATGGTGCCTAGAAGTCCTAAAACATTTTATGAATCCAATATTTTATACTCACATTTCTGACAGGAACATTTGCAATTTTCTTTATATGTTTCGCCATCACATTAAATGTAACTGAATGTGAAGAGTTTTGTTCGAATATTGAAATCAAGTTGTTCAGACTAACATTCGCCCCAAGAGTTAATGAGGTTTCATCATTCTTTATCTTAATTAAAAATTTTAAGATTTACTATAACAAATATTTATTAATAACACATCGATAAAACTAATAAGTGTTTTGAAATATACTGGTAGCATATTGTTCCGCATCTTGTTACAGATAGAATATATTCAATTTTTAATTGAACACGCTAGAAAAAGATTGTAATAATGATGGTACTGGTATGGTATAATGATGTGTGTACCAGATTAGCGTTAGGCCATAGTTTTATTCCGATTTTCCTTATTTTAGTTCTATTTCGAGTTCAGGGACTGTCTGTGTTAGCCAAGTAAATATACACTCTACTGCCCGGTTTTCAAATATACTAAACAGTTCACAATCTTTGAAAAGGAATGATTGGACAAAGTGATGATTCGGAAACTAACCTCATAAAGCTCAGGAACAAGTTTTGTGTCAATATAAACATCATATGGTTTTTCAAATTTGAAAATACCTAAAAAAAAAGTTTTATTCCTAATTAAGCTGTTTGAATGAATGATAGCATTTGAACTATGATGCATTCTATTATCGGTTTTCTTATACAACTGGTGGTAAATATCTCGAGGTGAGGAATTGCAGTACAAAAGCCGCATGCAGAAATCCAGAAATATAATTTGTAAAAATTTTTGGGGGTAATTATTGGTCATCTTTATTTTTGATGACACTTTTATTGACTTATTAGGGTGGAGGGAATTTTCAAGTAAACAATGTTTCGATAATGGTTTTCTAAATTCTTTTTCTATCAAATATAGGGTGGTCGCTAGAAAAGAGAAAATTTGAAGGACGGACGACGAGTAAAATGCGTGCTTACTCATTTCTTTTTCGATACTGAGTTGTTTTAGGTTCTATTTGATTTCTGTAATATTCTGTGAAATATAACATAAAACTTTGTAAAAGTTATTCTTTGTACAAACAGCTGCTTGACAATATTTCTGTTTTTCTAGCGACCACCCTGTAACCTTCAGTAGTAGGAGGAGTACCTTCATTATTCGTCTACCTGTGCTAGTATTGCCAACAACAAAACGTAATCTCTTGCTTGCATTAATCTTCACAGAATCTGCTAGTTGTTTCAGAGATCCAGGACGCAACCATTGTTTAGATTCTCCTCCATTTACATTCCATGTAACTTTGATTGGATTTGGCTTCACTGCTTGTTTCAAGTTTCCCTTAATTAAAACAAAATATTTTTTATTCTTTGAGTTTGTAATAAAAAAAAAACGAAAATTAGTTATGTTCAATGATATCAATGATATCATTTGTTATCTGCATCGAATGCCGTAATTTAGGCTGGCATTGACATGCCGGAGAGATTTCGATGCTTTCAAAAATAGTAGCTCTATTTACAGGGATGGCGAACCTTTTTCAATGAATGGGTCAAAAATTATATTTTTATCGCGTAACAGAAGTGAGTGGGTCACAGTTACTTAATCAATGTTTGTATCTATAATTATGAAACTTATGGAACAAATCTTATAAGCTTCTGTTGGTGTTGGTGTAGTTTTGGGCTTTACTTATGCAACGCTTCTATCAGGGACTTTATATGGCACTCGATTTTATGAAATTAGAATACGAAATAACGCATATGAATTACCAAAAACGTTTATGATTATGTGGCAAATTATTTCAAAGAGTTGGAGGGAATTCCACTCTGATAGTGTTATATTTTTTGATCAGCTTTCAGCCACATTAAGACACTTTTACACTGCCCAAAAGTTATTTCAGATTCCTAGGTTTTTATTTCAAGTTTGAAATATTTTGTTTTCTCAATGGCATTGTAGGCGGGAAACTAATAAAATGCAAAGTAGCATCTAGTTCTTGTATAACCCCTAAAACAGTTTACAGATGCACTTCCGAAAAAAGACGTTGCGAGAAATGAACAGATTAATTGCATTGTTATTTTATAAACGATGTCAGAGCCAATAAATGAATAACGGTACACAGTGGTGCAGACATTGAAACATGCGTCCATTTGAATCCACATTTGAATATGAGCGATCGCAGCCCTACTGCCCAACTGACGGTACATTATAATAGTTTATTAATTGTTAAATTAATTCAAGGCCGGTTTTATAAATTTTTATCACTGATATGTTAGCATTTTTTAAATTTTATTCGTGCCTTGGCGGGTCACGGATAAAACGCGGTGGATCACTTTGTGACCCGCGGGTCAGTGGTTCGCCATCCCTGCTCTATTATATCACTGGATAATAGAAGAGGATGTAATTTACATATTTTTATCGAGAGGAGAAGGAAGTCGATAAGACGACCTAATTATTTTGCGCACCAATGGCGCCTCGTCCGTTACCAGTCCTTGTCGGGTACGGGATTAGTTAGTCAGTTATTTGTTTTCAGATTGATATAGAATGCGTTAACCGTCCAACGACTACCATTCTACGACAAGCAGTCCGAGCGTGAGAACCCACGGAGTGTAATCAGAGATACATATTGCTTATCTAATAACAACTGCTTGTAACATAGGGCCTATTTTCGGGAAAGGGCCTGAATGAGCGTCGTATGAAAAAGTCAAACAGCATGTCAGAGCTGTTATCTATCCAGATATTTGATTTTAACATCGTAAAGAGTTAAATCCAACCTCCTTTTTATGAAGAAATGATAATCCACCGTCGGCTCTGTATCTACCACAGCTATTTCTGCAGCCAAGCCTGTGATCTTTGCACTTCATTCCATCATCGCTGCAAACTTTAATGTCCTGCAAATATTTGACAGGTTGCAAAACATCATAATATTTTTGGTTCCAAGTTATTGATTTTAGTTTGTTATGCAAGCATTGTAAACGGGACTTATTTGAAGTTTGAACAACAAGGAAATTTTAAAAATGAAAAAAAACATATTTGCATTTTAGACTCTAGAGAGCCTTTTTTATCTTTAGGCACTGAAAATGTAAAATTAATTGGCCCATTGGTTACCATTGCATTGCTATTTTTTCAACCACATTAATCATCTATCTATAACAACGACAACATGGAGAATGAGAACAATAAAGTATCGAAACAATCCATTTGTAACAAACATTCTGTAACATTTTTTCACAGATTTCTTGATTTCAATCGATTAAACCCCAACTTTTTGTTGCCCATATTGTTGAAGAAATTAGACAAAGTTATTCAATATGTACTTACCTCGGCGCTTCAGAAGTGTATGTATCAATATAAAGATAACTACTTTTGTTCGCCTATTTTACATTAAGTTGTGTATAGGGACTGAAACCTATGGGTAGGGGGTATATTCACTCGGCTAACACAAACTGTCCTCGAAATCGAAATAGAACTAAAATAAGGAAAATTTGAATAAAATGATGCCCTATTCCTAACCTGGTAGCCACACTACGGTAGTACTTACCTCTATATCAGAAATAAACTCCTTCAACTTCGGGTCAGCATCTATTGCGAAAGATTTCATCGCATCAAAAATGGAACGAAACCCTGTACATCGACATATATTGCCATCGAACTCAGACTCGATTTCTTCCTGGGTAGGATGTGGATTCTTCTGCAATAAGCTGTTATTGTAGAAAAAAAAATTTATTTCAAACAGCGCATGCATTGGTAGAAACATGTTGATAATCTTATTCTGACCTCATTTTAATTTAAAGTTTATTTTAATTTTTTTTGTGTGTCAAGCTAAAAGATTTGTGTTCGTTCAATGCAAATTGAAGTGACATTTTTAAATAGAGATAAATGCAGATACTATAATGCTTAATGAAAAAAATGGATAAAAAAGGATCTATATGTTCCAAAACAAAGATATTGTGAGATATTCTATGATTATGACATGGGTGGCAGTACAAATAGTCAAAAAACAGTGACTCGAATTGATTTGCGCAAATCCGCCCTTGACATGTCGTAGTAATCAACAAGCCCGTATTTTTGCAGCACGTGTGCAACGTAACGTGCAAGGCAGCTGGCGACTAGCGTTGCATTTGGTGTTTCAAAAGTTACATATTAAATTCATGTAAAGCGCGTCGTAGTACATACGTTTTCTGAAATGAGGGAACATGTGGTTAGTGAATTTGATACAAAAGAGAATCAGTTTCTTTGAATCGTGCCACAGTTTAAAACACTTTATTTTTTATCTCGATTTGGTGGGCATAACCATTTTACAAAAATGATTGGGTTTATGCGGGACTAACTACTTATCCGTCTTCTATTATTTTGTTCCGGTGGATCCGTATGCATATAATGCAAGGATGCATTAGCAAGAGTAAAGATAACTATCCTAAATGATTTAAGAGTCTTGCTGCACACTAACACAAATATATTTCTGTAGTTACAGACCGGAAGACTCTTGAATCTCTTAGGATATCCATTTTACTTCAAAATCATAAATTCCTGTAAATGCTACAAGTTTTATATTTACTATGATTGAAACAAAATATTTTATCTCTTGACCTGTACATAGTCATGACAAATCCTGGAGTGCAGTATCCACATTGTGTTGCGCTGAAGCAAGCAAGTCGTTTTTGTATATCATTATATTGACCACCGTCTGATATAAGACCTTCTGCTGTTGTGACTTGGCAACCATCGACAGATAACAACGGGTACAAACACTGAAAGCAACAGAGCGGTATTGGTTTGATCAATTGATTAATAACTTTATTAAAGGTCTTATCTCAGGTGTAGAAGAGAGTACCGGTAAGTATTTTATCACTTCAAAATATTTTTGGAGGTTTAACACTAAATTCTGGATAAATTTAATAAAATTTTAGCAAACTTTCAAATCGGCGTTTGCGCTAAGCGTTAGGAACACGTTTATCGACGCATTGCTCGGGTTTGCAAGTTTGAAGCCGAGTGTGGGGGCTATTTATGTGCGAGATGATTACTGGACTCCTCGCCGTCGTGGGGGCTCCAGTAACCGCTGGTTGGTTACGGCTTCTTCCACTATCAAGTACAGGATCACTGGTTAGCGGTGACATACCCGACATGTTAAACGGAAAAGAGGCCGCCAACTTGAGCTTTTCTATCGGTCTTCTTCTCACACAGACAATAAAACATTTCTTACCGAATTCACAGCAATTTTGACATCTTTTCCTGACATGGGATCAGATGTAGTAACCATGACAACACATGCCCCACATCCGCCTTCCTTGCACATGATTTTAGTTCCGGTTAACTTTGGGTTATTTCTCAACCATGAATTCAGAGATGTTCCGATATCAGAATTTTTCTCTGAAAACAATATATTAAGTCAACAACGCTTCTTTTTAGCAAGTTGGGGGAGTTGGCAGCCCTTAGTATCAAACAATAAATGGGACTCAGCTGTTAACTGACCGATAGTTTAAGATACGAAGCACCAACCATCGAGGCAGTGACTAATTGCGCCCAATCAACCATATTTATTTTCGCAACATATTAGATTTAATAATAAAGCGAGTTTGAATAATCCGGAACATTACAGTAAATACGCCATGAAGTACATTTATTCATTCACACGCAAAATAATGAAATGCAATAAAATTAGCCGATTACTAAGTGCATGAGCAATCGCAATTTTCCTTTGACTCTTTTCAACTTAACGAAATGGTGGTGTAAAAGCAGTTTAACCAACTTTCCTAAAATTAAATATACATGTTTTACAAGAGTTTATTATAAACAAAAGCAATAACGGAATTTTACCCTCATCATACAACCGTTTCATAAAAGGTTGCAATTGGTTTGAATACAAACGTAACAATGTGCGCGATTCCCAAATATAATTGAAAATTTGTATTTAGCTTGTAGAGTAACTGACTAATGGCTCATATTTGCTGGGAGTTCGCATGGGGTTCGTAATAATAAATTATCTGTAACTGGTCCACTCAGAAAATAATTGCCCACCTATGGACTAGCGTTATACCGTTATATGTCATGTAATAGATCTGTGTAAAGCGGGTCGTGTAAATGCAGCACGGCTATTGACATACATAAGTAAATATGACGTACAGTTAGTTATAGAGCTGTGTGTTTGTTTGGCATCGTTTTCTGAAATGAGAGAACCCGTTTTTAGTGAGATCTGTTTTTACAATTTCGAATCCCATTCCTACTTATACTTTTCCATTTTAGTTTACTTTGGCACGTGACAAATAAAGACGAGCGACAAATATTTAAATATATATATATATATATATACGAAAAGGAAGGTCTTGGATTACCAACAACAAATGATTTGATTTCTTCACTGTAATTATGACAAAAGAACAAGCTGTAATTATGCAAATCAATTTAAAATTTACCCAATTGAAAAAGAAAAATACACTAATGAACTATGAAGCACCAGTACACAGCAATGCAATGAGACCAGGAGTTCCCAAGCTTTCTCGTTAAATTCCTCCCTTTGCTTATTTTGGAATTCTCTGTTCATCCCTCAGTGTGGCTAAAAATTACTAATCATCTAATGCCTTAGAGCAGTTTAAGTAGTTTATGTGTGCATACGTTAGCATTACAGTTATAATCATGATGAAGAAACTAGAAAAAATGGTATGGTCCTATAATTAATAAGAAATGCGATTTTTTTACACGGTAACAACAAGAAGAAAAGTACAAACAAGAACAACATTAAAAAAAACGATACATAGGTCCATTTCGTGTCTAATAAAGAATATTAGCAACTACAGTAAATACTAAACGAAATTTATCTCCGAAAATACAAAATACCTTCCTGTGGGATAATTTCTTCCCAATTGGTAAACGTTGCTGTAGACCAGGGGTCGGCAACCTGCGGGCCGCACTGAGTTATAGTAACACAACAGCTGTTTTGACGATTATATTCTTTACGTAACAGAATTTATTGTGAGACACATGTAGACTAAATTATATCATAACCTAACAAGTATATAATTCACAATTTCTCGTTCAATGAGCCTATAATTTAATTATAATCAAACAAATGGCAACAAAACGCAGAAAAGTTGATGCTTAAGTGCAAAGGGTTCGTTAGCGCCGAAAATATTCAAATGGAATTCTTGAGATGCAATGAGGAAATAAATCTATATTCTATTCGAGAGATGTATCACTGCTTAATTTTTAATATAAAAAGGATCATCCGTTCGGTTTCCAACTTTCTGAAAATATGTGCGGCCCGCCAATGACTTGCATGACTCTTAATTGTGGCCCTCGAACGACAAAAGTTTGCCGACACCTGCTGTAAACATTTTTTTCTGCTCAAGTAATACTCGGTCATCTGTTGCTTGTCGTGAAGTATTCGAGCTCAATTATACAACCTGTTATGGGTGAACAGCCGTGTCTAATGATTGAAATAAATAATAAAGATAACCAGACTTACCTCGGAAAACCACTCCATTTAAAGAGAAATTTATAGTTTGGGTTTCATCCATGTTGCAATTTTCTTTGAATTTTTCAGCGTCTGCAGCCTTTGCAATATCCTTGACATTGAACTCATTCAAAAACTTAGGAATGCGTTGTATGTGCTAAAACTCGCACTGTGTTCTTAAGCGCGTAACTGCGGTTTACGCACAACCAACGCGATGGATTGAACTTTGCTATTTCACAATGCACGATTTATCATCAATTCGTCTTGCTGTTTCATACATTACGTAACGATACAATCTTTTGTACAAAGCAATTACCCAGTTAGGGATAGAGTTAGTTTTGGTTGGGAATGATTTAAAAAATTGAATTCATAGCGCTATCCAAGCCCTAACTGGATAATCACTAATTTTCTGTTTTGTTTTTATTTGCGAATCTGTCTTGCTGTTTCATACATTACGTAACGATACGATCTTTTGTACTAAGCACCCGCCACTGATGCAAAAAGGATTTTAGAAAAGAACACCCGCCACGACACGTTTTAAAATAACAAACAGGTAATTATCTAGTTGGGGTTAGGGATAGGGTAAGGAATGATTTGAATTTCTGGTGCAATCTGAATTACTAACCCTATCCCAAACCCTGACTGGATAATTTCTAATTTTGAGCATTGGCGGGGGTGATTCGTTTAGGCGGGGTACAGAAGATCCACGTTTTGTTATCATTGCATGTACTCGACGAAGAGATGCGAGACGACCATGTTTAAGATTCGTCGGCAATATGACTCAGGTTTTTATGTTTGTGGTATTGAAAAACAAATTATTCTACACCCAAGTCTTGTACATGAGCAACGAACTGAAATGATGCATTTGACATTCACAAGAAAGTAACAAACATACTTTTTGCAAGTTCTGATTCATTGCGCCATGACGAATGTCAACATAGATAGGATTATTTTTTATGTATCATATGCAAATTTTTTTAAAACGCCTCAGGTGTTAATTGCAAAAACGCAATTGTGGTTTATCCGTTGAATGTGATAGCTAGAAATTGGTTTGTTTACCCAATCGCCGTTCGGTCTGATCTTTATAGATATACTTGCAATTATAAAATTAATAATTGGATGGCATAAGAATGCCCACAAAAGTGCAAGTCGAAGACATTTTTTCGTAATACAATCCAAAGGCGAGGTTCCTGTTATGACGTGACGTGCTGGCTCATTTATCTGGGATGGCGTCGAAGTTTATGGAACACTTGAAATACTGGGAAAACATTCCACAAGCTTGACAATACAGCATAAAGCACGAAGAGGCAGTATCGATGCATCGACATGGTATGGGCAATGGAAGGGCGGCGTTTTTAAATTGCTGTAACTATTATACACCCTTCTTACTTATTACGTTATTAGTAATTTAGTATATATTTGGGAAAATATCAGTTTTCGAAGTTAAAAAAAAACTATCAGTCAGGAGCTGTTTACACAGCGTGTATCGAATTCTGGGCGTGTCTATTTATGATACCTAACGTCAATTATTACTAAGTCGTAATATTTTCAGTCCCAATTCCTGTGCAGCTCTGTAAGTTTAATTTGAATTCCGTACATACAGGGTGTCCAAAAGGTTTCGACTAAAGCCCTTATAACCAAATGTTTTTTATTTTTATTTTAAAAAATATTTCTAGTCAACCTGTTTCTAATTGGATGTTATAGATGTTGAATGCTGTAGTCCCCATTTATCATACAACCAAATTTATTTAAATTTGCAATTGGTAATGCTATGAAATCGAGCGGAATTTTTTGGACACCCTGTATTTTGATGTTCTGTTTGTTTCGGTTTAGTGTATTAACGTATATATATATATATATACATACACTACTTGTGTGATATTTTTGTTTGTTTTTGAGGACAATGTAAGACCAAGAACGCCCGGAGGAATAAGTATATATATATATATATATATATCCAAAGCAGTATATATACGGCTTGTTTTTCCAATGCTGCTGTATTTATGTATTATATAAATTTTGACAATCTCTCGCCGTGGTTATATATACAGTTGTATTTGTGTATTATCGCAAGCTTGAAACACGATTCAATTTTCCAGTATGTCACACGCTTAAATCCTCATTCAATTTTATGCGTTATGTGAATGTTAATTACCTGCAATTTTGCGCGATATTGATTGTTTCAACTACCAAAGCCTCGCCTCATTAATAATAACAGTACACTGACAATCGAAATGTTTGTACATATGTTTAATTAATTGGATATATGAACCTTGGGTGTCGCTGCTTGATAACCAGCTCTGATTCCCCGCGATTTTTTTTTCACAGTGAAATGTGTCCTCCATAATATTCTCTCAAACTATATTTTTTTACTGGATGGAAAAAATAAACTTGGCTGTGGCTTTAAGGTTATGAAGTGATACTAGGGTGTTTTTTATTTTATTCACTATCCTTCTTGGTTACCAAATGACAAGATCAATACAGCACATTTCAACGTCTCGTTACGCCTTACTCACTGATCTTAAAGTGTCAGATGGGGACGCGTCTATTCAGTCAAAAAGCCAGAAGCCATCAAAAACCCCGAGTGCCCAATAAAAATTTGCGAGCGTTGTTAGGCATGGATGGCTGCTGGGAATGAGAATGATATTGCATTGCTGTGTGGGGAAAGGCAAGTACTTCCTGAAGTTTCTGGCAATCACAAAGCGTCAATTTCTTGGAGAAGCGAAGAGATCTTCCGCAAAGAAATAGAGACTCGAGAGAAATATTTTGATAAAGCGTTGAAGATGACGGAGAAGCGTAAGTACTCTTACTAAAGTATCGGAGTCTATGGAGACGAGTACATGCCATTTTAGTGACGTATTAGAGCCGTGGTTCTCAAAGTGGTTATTCGGTTCGTAGTCCGTATTGAATCCACTTGAACTTTCCAAAAAAGGAGGCCCCGGTTTTAGCGTGTGAGGTATCATCGCTAATTACCATCTAATAAACCCAAATATAACTAAATAAAACACCTATTTTACAATGTTCGTCTTACCAAAATATTCGACTTAATTTTGAATTAATGCAACGAATACTAGTGATTGAGCGAATTAGTACTTCAATACAGAATTTCTTTTTACAAAGAGTACGATCGCAAAATCCTCGTGACTCGGCAGTTGGGAACCTCTGCTCTGGATAGAAATTCAGTGTAGTAAAAAACCGACCTCGTGTAGATATTTTTACAAGTTTCCTCACTCCGGAAAAAACTCAATGCAGGCGCCAGGCAGCCATTGATATGTGGGAGCTGGCATTATCTCGGTGGGGCATAGCCTACTGGCCTTGTTATACAGGGTTAGAACAACGCGGCACGCCGCCGAGCCACAGATTTCCACACTTGCAGACACTATAAGATATGCCGGTCAGTACATCGCAAATCCACGTAGGGTAATCAAAGAAGTGATAACTAGGGCTGGGCATTTTGAATCGGTTCAGAGGAAAATTTCGAATCGCAGACATCTTGTTTTTTCCTTTCCGCCAATGGTCGAGTCGAATTCCTCAATTTTTTTGTTTATCGAAGCCATATTTTTTCAACGCAATTCAGACATATATATGGCTAATTTCTGTAATAAGGTATTGATAAAACGTGTTTCTTATTGTGTGTGAACTTTCGGTAATCTGCCTGAGTGATGTAATCTATGTTTTCAGTAACTTATGTGTCGGAAGGACCCAATACAATAGGAAAGTCGCATACAATTATATATCTCCTGGGTATGCGATTCGAAAAAAAAATATTCGATTTTGAATTCATCAGGTATTCGAAGTCCCAGTCTTAGTGATGACAAGGTCGTTCAAAAATCCGAATGCTATGCAGTCAAAACCATCTGCGTCACAGATGAACCCCCAAGCACAAAAACGGTTTTCGCTTCCACTAAAGATATTTAATAGCGAAGTTTTAAGCAGTAAAATGTACAAGACTTCCGAACAGAAAGAAATACTAATTAAAACCTGTCAAAGTCACACAATATTATCAAAAACAAAAAGGAGATTTTAATAAGACTAAATTAATAAACTATTCCAGTGTTTTGATCCTACCGCGGTGCCTGGCAAATATTTTCATAATAGGTTTAATATCACCAGTGTTTCAATACAAAATATTCAAATCAATTCTTAATAGGTTAGGATGTGATTTACATGTTTATCCAAAAGGAAAGGAAATTCGTTAATCATATGGCGTACCACTAATTTTGTCCGGTTACCAGTCCATGTTGGGTATGAGATTAGTTAGCCATTTATTTTTTTTCAGATGCATGGACTTGTAACGTTCTGGGCATTTTGGCTTAATGTGTGATATTTCTTAACAATAACTTGCATTGATAGTAGTTGGTATACATTTAACAGTATTTGTTTAAGATCTCTCTTATCCAAAACACTTACAAGCATGTCTCTCACTGGTCCTCTTCAGTTAGACTCAACAATGCATTGGTAGCATTTAAATAAACCAGGATTAACGCTTAAAATCCTAGCACACTATGCCTATATGGCAACATAATTTAAATGTGATTTTCAGGCTTTTGATTACAAAAAAAATGGCTCCTACACTTGACATACAGTATCTAAATTGCCTACTGCTGTAAAATAACTTGTGTAGGCTGGACAAATGAATATAAAAGCAAAATCCTAGACAAATGAAGGAGAAATAAGCGATGAAAACAACACATACATGATATTAAATAAATATAATATAGCACACATAGCAATATTTATCGCTAAATAAAAATTCAACAGATGTAACAAGGCAAAAGAATATATTTCATACTAACTCGAAGCCATGAGTGAAGAGAAGTACATAATTGCTGAGATGGCCAAAATACACATAGAACTGGCAACTGTCTGTCCTAGACATCATATTACACAAGAGAATATAATGTTGAAGATGTAAGCCAGGGATCGGCAACCTTTTGTCGCTCGCGGGCCAAAATTAAGTCATTGGCGGGCCGGACATATTTTCAGAAAGTTAAAATTCAAACAGATGATATTTTTAGAAATAAAAATCAAGCAGTGATACATTTATCGAATTGATTACATTTAAAAAATTCCATATAAATACTTTGAATAAATTATAGGCTAGTTAAACGAGTAATTGTGAATTATATGCACTTGTTAGGTTATAATATAATTTATTCTACACGTCTTACACAATAAATTCTGTTACATAATGAATATAATCGTCGAAACAGCTGTTTTGTTACTGTAATTCGGTGAAGCGTTGCAGTCGTAGGTTGCCGACCCCTGATGTAAGCCAATCACAATTCCATTGTTTTGGGTCACGGGTAAATATAGTGCAGAGAAGTTGTAACATATGGTTCTAAGAAGCCAAATAGAATTGATCACCAAGCATAAAATAAATATGCCGGGTGTAAATATTGGAACAAAAGACTTTTAGGGAGTTTTAATTCATTGAGCAACATATCATTGAGACTCTCAAACCAATAATGGAATGCTACAAATTGATTGGACATCAACTAATACATTTCATTCATGATAACACTTGATTATGAATTTAAAAAAGAATAATATTGTTTCATTACAATGGAAAACAACTTCAGAATGAGCCAAATTGAAAAAAATTTATTTGAAAATAGCAGTGAGAAAACACCCGTTAGCAAAGCATGTATTTCCTATTAGAAATCCATCAATTAGGTTGAAAAGACCGGCTTTTCATGCAGTGTTAGTTTCTACATTGAGGTGATTTGTTGTTTACAAATTTTGAAAACATCCACCAATATTATTTGTATGGATATATGATTTAACAACCTTTCTTTGCCAATGATTTTTCAGGACAACTATTACTTGAACATGATGATTTTATGTTATGTTAGTTGAGAATAGGAATGAAAACATGGCTAATAATACCATTTGAATTGCTCTCTCCCTCTTTGGTAAGTCCTATATTCTTCTATTATTTATAGATAGTGAATTACCATTATTGACAACTGCTATCCGGTCTTAAGTACTGAATGTTTAGTTGAAGATTGTCCATAAAGTTTTAAGGGAATTTGTCGATACCATGGAACAATTACTGATTAAAAAAACAACAAACCTGGTTATTAAGATATATTGGAAAGTGACTTCATAACAAAATTGAAAATTGACTTTATGGACACCCTGTATAGTTTTCTTAGTTGTGAATAGGAATGGGTAAATGTTATAAATCATAATTCCAATCACTCCATGTATTATTTCTTGGTGTCCATCCCATTATTTATATACTATCTATGAATGATGCAAATGCAAAGGCACTGAACACCTGCAACACACGTTTCGGCAAAAAAGCAGAGATATAAAGCATTTCCCAAATTATTTATGGATTCAGATTAATAGCATTTAGATAATCTATTTTGCAACAGAAATATGTAAAAAACATATGAAATTGTTAATCTGAAATGATGCCTTTGAATGATTTAAACAGCATGTATTGTCAATATTCAGTGAAGTTTACTGTTTTGCAACAGAAATGATATAAAATACGAAGCTTTCTGACTGAGACGCATAGGGTGTCCATAAAGCCTCAAAATTGCAAAGGGAATTTATCGATACTATTTCTTGTTTTGGCCCCCACATATGTATTAAATGAAGTAAAAATACCTAAACAATTACTGATTAAAAAACAACAAACCTGGTTGAGATATATTGAGAACTGACTTACGGTAATAATAATATTAAAATTGTAAATTTGTATGGACACCCTGTATTATCAGAGCAATGATTTGGAATGTCCAAAACACAAGAGATCACATAATTCTTAAAGTATCTTCATAGCAAAATCCTTATCTGTGTTGCGGGGTATCTCTTTGCCAGATAAATAGCAAATTAGATTAACTGAAATTAGTATTAATTCTAAAACAGTATTTTGGAATACAAAAACACTGGTCTAGCCACAAACCTTTTTCTTATGAAATAATAGCATGAAATATTGCTAGTGAATAATAAAATGAAAATAATACAATAACATATAATGAAGTGAGAGCAATATGTGAAATACAAGTGAGGTGTTTGTGAGTAAAGTAGGGGCGCCCAAAATAAAGCTTCTAGATTCGCACACTCGAGTTAATGAGGTATATTCCGCTTTTTTTTCAACTCCATTTCATGCTGTATTAAATGGACTTTAATTTAACGTCGAAGTGTGCTGATCATTGGTCAATGAAGAGGACGATGAATTTCAGGAAAGATTGATATTTTGTAATTTTTTAGAAAAAGATATTTCTTCGCCGAGTTATAGTAATTTGATTATAATTTAAAAATAATTCAAATTGGACCAATTCATCATCAAAACTGGCTCAAATTTATGATACACAAAAATTAGGTTAAGTAGTGTTAACACAGTCAAAGGTTTCTACTTTGGGCTTCCCAGGAGCAAGAATATCAAACTTCTGAGTGATGATTGTTTGTTGATAGTGATACGACTACGAAATGTATGGGTGACCGAATAATAATTCTGCACCAATCAAGATAGAAATAGGAATTCATGAGATTTATTATTTGATGGTCTGATTATTTTCCATTATGAGATAACACCAAACCTTGTATTCATATCTGGTAAAAAAAAATGCAAATTTTCGAATATGGGTGGTTAGATTAATAACACTGTGCAACACTAAAAAAAGTACAGGGTATCTGCAGCAATTTTTGTATGCTTAATAACGTAGAAAATTTATTTTCGGCTTTCTTTTTGTTGAATTAGGTATAGTTTTTGCAAAATTGCCACAGTCGTGAATTTCAGTAAAAACGTCAAAAATGGGTTACTGTCATCTTTGCGGTCACATATTATGTGTATTATATTTTTAATGTAGGCTAAAAAATATCAAGGAAAAAGAACAGCAGCAAGCAAAATAAAGTTTAGTTTTCTTACAAACATGCTTTTTTCAATATGAAAGTTAGCTAAGGCAGATTCACCTTCAATGGTTGTTTTGGTAACTATCCGTCTATATTTGCGTGTATATGCATAGACATATCAGCCGAATACGCCAACCTCAGCGCTTCGCAACAGCGGCGGGAATCTCCCGAGTTGCCCCACATGAGTTCTCTGTGCAGCCCGCATCAATATAACTCATTCCGCAAAACCTGTATTTGATGCTTGTCTTTAGATGTAGTATAGGCTTTGACGATATCTTCAAGACAGTGCAAAAATGATCCAAGCAAATTCTGCTACATATGTGGCGAATTAACATTTGCTAAGGAAAGGCGCAGCATTACCAGCCATATCAAGAAATTGTACAAGGCGTACTTTCATTGTCATATAGGAGACCAAGACAAGTCATGGGCTCCTCAAGCTTTTTGCCTTACATGTGTGAAAACATTGAGCGCATAGTATGCAAAAAAATATGTTCACATGAAGTTTGGTGTGCCAATGATTTGGCGAGAGCAGAAAGATCATTGCTATTTTTGTCAGCAGGACTATACCGGCTGTACAACAGCAAAAAAAGAAACACATTGTTTACCCAAATTTGCAATCAGCAATGCGCCCAGTTGAGCACTCAAAAGAATTATCTGTACCAAAACCCCCTGATCAGGAAATGTGGAGTTCAAGCAGTGGGGATGAACATTACAGTGATGAAAAAGTAGAATTTTCTGATTCAGAAAGCAATAATAAACCAATACTATTTTCTCAAGATGCTCTAAATGACTTATACAGAGATTTTTATTTAACCAAAGACAAAAGTGAACTTCTTGCATCAAGGCTTAAAAAACGAAATCTTTTTAGAAAAGGGGTAAAAACAACATTGTACAAAAACGTGAACAAAACTTGCATGTTTTGTTCGCTCTGAAAGATGATTTATGCTTCTGCAATGACATTGTTGGACTTTTTGAACAACTGGAAATACCATATGACAACACCAACTGGCGACTTTTCTTAGATGCATCCAAAGTAAGCATAAAAGCTGTTTTGCTTCACAATGGCAACACCCTGCCATCTGTTCCTATGGCTTACAGCACAACCATGAAAGAATCATATGAAAATTTAAAAACAATTTCAACAAGCATACAGTATAACGTCTATAAATGGCATGTTTGAGCAGATTCCAAGGTTATAGCCATGCTCACTGGCCTTCAGCCAGGCTATACTAAATTTGTTTGCTTCTTGTGCTTATGGGACTCTAGAGCAAGAGTTGAACACTGTGCATATTAAACTCGGTTTGTTCAAACAGTTTGTGAAAGCACTGGACAAGGATTCCTTTGCCTTTATTGCAGAAAAGTTTCCTTCTTTAAGCCAAGCTAAAATAAAAGAAGGTAGACTATCTTTATAGGTCCCCAAATTCGAAAAATTGTTTTTGATGAAACTTTTGACACACATCTCACGGGAAAAGAAAAATGGGGGCTCCCGAAGTATGCGAACCAAGATGGCGGACATTGGAATGTAAGATGTGTACTAGGTTAGGGTTAGGTCATAATTTTAGGTATAAATACTACGGGAGGCTCTTGGCTAGTCTTCGAACTGATAATAGGACTAAAATAAGGAAAATTGGAAAAAAAAAACGCCTAACCCTAACCTGTTACCCATGTTACGTTCCGATGTCCGCCATCTTGGTTCGCATACTTCGGGAGCCCGAAAAATGTTCCTTTGAGTCATTCAAGAAAGTCTGCGATAACTTCCTGGGAAAACATCGTTCAGAAGACTATGTGCAAGTTGTGAATGATCTACTGCGTCATTTTTATGATATGGGATGTAACATGTCTCTAAAAGTTCATGTGCTCCACTCTCATTTGGATTTTTTTGCTGAGAATTTTGACAATGTGAGTGATGAACATGGCGAAAGATTCCATCAGGATATTTCATTAATAGAGAAATGTTTTAAAGGAAAATGAAACACTGGTATGTTGGCAGACTGCTGCTGGAATTTAAAAAAAAGATGATGACACTCTACACAAGAGGGTGAAGAGAACAAATTTTGTTTAAACTGGTGAAATCGGTGTTTTTTTCAAAATGAAGAATAATAAAATACATGAAAATGATACCTAATCCAAGGAAATAAATGTCAGCTTTGAAATCAGCATACTTTTCTTACACCGAAACCGGTCTTATATGGCTTGTACTTTTTTTTCACTTCAAATTTGTTGCACAGTGTAATATGAGAACTACAGAGTTCCGTGACCAAAAGCACCATCATTTAGAAGGAATAGGTTGAATACGAAATAATATAACTTTTCTGAGTTTAACCTACTAAGTTTGTAGCGTTTTTTTTTTAATTTTTAGACCAATTTACTAATGTTTAGGTTTGCTGCAAATTTCAAAACAAAATAATTAAAGAATTTTAAATCATTTAAATGGTTAGAAATCAGACTAGAAATTGTGCTTTCTTACAATTCTGGAATTTGAAATATTAGATTTGTCCACCAATGTATTAGGTTTCTAGCAGGTTTTAAAACAAGATAATATGGAAATAGAAAATAATCAGAAACAGTCAGAAATTCAAAAATTGCATTTTGTTGCAATGTATGAATTTGAAACTAAATACTTACTGATTCGTCCACAAAAGATATTGGGATGTGGATCGCGGTCAGACGTATCTACGGCAACAGAAGAAGATTCATCAGTGCTCAAGGAGTATACAAATATTAGACAGTAAATCACAGATTAAAATGAGGTGCAAGAAAGCTATTGTTACCAGCAGATTGACATGACATTGACAAAGCATTAGAAAAATTTTGAGATGTTAAAGTAGGTAAAGACGCATTATTAGCACTGGCAATAAAAGGTTGTACGGGGCTTGCATGGGTCGAAGAGTTTGCCACGAATGGCACAACAGGTGAGGATATAGCTGATCCTCCTGAATTGGAACCCTCCCCTCCCCAACTACTATAAAGAGGCACTGGTGGACGAATTGCGGTGCTGAAAGAACTCCCGCTACCTCCATCACGTCGTGAAGGTGTTCCTGTGCGGTTGAAACCATACGGAGAACTTCTTCCTGCGCTTGTTGTAGGACCGGCGACAATCTGATCGATAACCATGTTAACTTGGTTAATATGACCAGAAGTTGTTCTCTGTATAGCTCGATTTCCATTGGAGAACATTTGGCTTGAGATAGCAGGTGTCATGCCACTTTGGGACTGCATAATCCCGAAACTAGCGGCTGGCATTGTGTTCGGGATCGTAGCCGATTGGAGCCATCCTGCAACAGTGCTTGGTTGAATTTGAGATTCCGGTCTCACAGCAGCGGCAGATTGAGGATTAAAGGAATTGCTGCTAGCAGCCTGAATCGACTGTTGAATTTGTTGTTGATTTCCAGCGTTGTGCCGACGCACATGTTGCTGTTCTAAAACCCACATTTCAACTCGGTCTAGCCGAACTCTACGACTACTAGCATCAATCGACCCGTAACCAGAGGTCGACTCGGACGCCGAACCAGACACACCAGCACTCATAACACTTAATTGACTAGCACCGTCCATTTCAACAGGGCCCCCTAATCCTGCGTCTTGTGCCCCAGGGGCCCCTTCGTCTGGCCTATCCATACCCATAGGTGGCTCTGAATCATATTCTAAACTTTGTTGTTCCCTAACCCAATTCCCAACCCGTTCTTGTCTGAGTTCTTCACTGATGTCTTGCTGAAGTTTGGGGTTGCCAGGACTAAGAGTGACAGGTTGTTGCGATCCCTTACGTCCTTGACTTGGACCGGGTTCTTGAGAATCTGCGTCTTGGCGTAAATATCGCACAAGGTGTGCATGTCGTGCCATAACGTTATTATCTTCTTTCACAGTTTTTTGTTGCACAATTTTAACATCCGCACTTGTGGCATTGTTATTATTGTTCATGGTTTGCGGAGTTGCGCTTGTACTGGGTATATCAGTTGCATTGTGGGTATTATTGTTCATATCAATTGCATTATGGGAAGTAGTTTGTACATTAGAAGTCGTAGGACCATTTGTTGCCGTGAACACTGGGTACGATGTATTTCCATTCTTTGTTGCATCAAAAGTGTCGTAATCGGGATCAAATCTCTCTTGCTTTATATGTTGCACTTTAGCAAGCTCTGAAAAATATGAAACAAAGGATAAAACTCTTAACTTTATGAAACTATTACTTTCAAAGAATTCATGCATCTGGACAGATTGATTGGTTATCTACTCCCAAACATACAAGGGACTACTCCAATCGCCAATCATCGGCAGAAGAACTATATACAATCAAATACTAGAAACACATTTTAAAATGACCGAACCAACTTTATTTGTGCTGACATAACTGCCATGTATTGCTCTAGTTCATACCCTCACACATTGACATGGAGTCGTATTCTTGTTCACATCACCCATTGTCGTTTTTACTTATACCAATACACCAGCAAATATGCCGCTTACAGAGCTACCAAGGGGATCAATAACCAGACCAGACAGAAGTCATTGTTTATATGAATAAGTTATCTTAGCAGAATCCTTCTGTCAGGGAAAAAGAACACAATGTCTCCCCAACTGCATATTAAGGGGAAATGGCCATATCGCAAAGATTGATATAATAAATTACTAGTCCATATTCTATATTGTTCCAAACGATAATATTTTTTTATCTCTTATATTTTCTTATAATGAATGTTTATATTGTATATTGCCATCACTATTTACAAGTCAGCATTCCGGCAGGTGAAGGAAAGTAAAACAATAGATTATTGGAAAGATTGCAATAGGCAGTGTGAAATTATGTATGACAATTACATTATTATAATTTATACAAATATCATGTCCATGTTTTGTTAGGGCAGTGGTTCTCAACCTGCGGTCTTGTACCACTAGTGGTACGCGGGAGATTTTCAAGTGGTACGCGAGCAGATTTGAATTATTGCAACAATTAACCTTTCAGTTAAAATATGCCAGCAACGCTTTATCTTCCTTAGATCCTCACTGTATGTATTCGCTGAACAGCGTTTATGGATGTTTCCCCAAGCATCAGTTTCCTTGTAATTATAACCAAGGAGTCAATAATGACGCAACACGTAACAATTGCAATTTCTGCACCCAGCCGCTCAGACACTTTTTTCGCTCAAACAGATATTCAAGCATGGTTGCAAACATTGGCTGGTTTTTGTAGTTTTGAGAGATATTTGTCAGTCTTCAGTTGTGTTTCAAGAAATTAATTGAGCAATAATTAACTTAATTATCATTATGTCTTTCGCGGAGCATAAGTTTAGTTGCAGTAATCAAAATTGAATCTCGCAAAAGCTGCGATGGACAAGGCTAAACCTAGCTATATCAGTATCCGCAAACGGCACATGGTTGATTCATTTTAGTAAAAATGATGGTGTCAAGCACGTAAACCAGTTTAGATGCGCCTACAATCAAAACTGTCTCAGAATAAGCATGAAGTTTGCAATAGTAAAGTATAAGGGTAATTTTTCCAGGGTCAATGGTCGGGGAAACATCCACAGCTCTGGTGCGCTATCAGTTCTTGTTTTAAGAGATCGTCGTCGCCCGCTATTGCCCACCTTAAATTAAGCGATATGGGCATGTTTTTGACTGTTTTGCGTGTTACGCCACAAATGATGTAGTGCCTTTCTTAGGTCTTTTTCTCCACGCAAAAAAAGGAGCTTGGTCGGTGGTACGCAGCCATAGTAAAAAACAGTAAAGTGGTACGCGGTCGGTAAAAGGTTGAGAACCACTGTGTTAGGGCTTAGAACGGATTAGGGCATTTACAGGTGAAATTCGTACCTATTTACAAAATTTTCTACCTACGAAAGGGCTTCTCACATGAATTAATTTCGAGGTAGAGTTTCCACAGTAGTTACAAATACCTACTTTCAACGAAAATTATTTTTCTTATACCAACCTGTAGCCTTTTTCAAATCAAATGTGTACGATAATTCTTGGACTGGTTCATCACTTTTTACTCCTCGCAAACTATCTCGAAGCTCTTTTAATTTGATGTAGAAATGAACTTTATCTTGTGCTCGAGGGAATTGAGCACATCGTGCACTTGATGATGCCATCACATAAATGTACTAAAACGAGAAGATTATAAGTAAGAATAACAGTGCTTCCGTAATATGTGAACCAAGATGGCGGACACCAGAACGTAACATGTGTATCAGGTTAGGGTTAGGCCATAATCCTGAACTCGTAATAGAACTAAAATAAGGAAAATATAATTGCGAGGTGCCTTCGCACTTATAATTTCTTTAGAGTGAACACTACACATTGATAATGTTGTAGCCTATAAAGGTATTTGTTGTTGAATAACAAGCGATGTTAAAATAAAATGAGGAATCACAATATACTGTTTTGTAGTGATATTGTCTAATCGAATAGTGAATTCATTAGTTTTATATCATAGTATTTGCTTCATTTCACAATGATACTGTAATAACGTATACCGCTATTACGATTTTAACAAATATTGGCTAAAAAGGTATTCAGATATTATCAACCAAAAAATAGGGTAGAAAATCAAGCGTAGGTAAAACGACACAAATCAATACCAAGAAGAATTCTTCATTTAATGGATTGCTTGAGATCACCAATCAAATATTACAGACATTAGCAATGAAGGTTTTAATCACTCTGGGACGATTGAAACAAAAAATAATTAGGTTGACTAATCATTTTCAACATACAATTAAGGAATTTTGTGGATAAAATTTGGCCGTCTCAGAGTTGAGTCAAAACTCAAAATTTCCCTCAACCTGAAATCAGGATTCTGGGTCACAATTTTTTTCAACCTAAAATCAGGAATTAGTATTCGAAGTCGGGATGCTCAGAGTCTGGAGCCATATATATATTGAGAACTGACTTTATAACAAAATTGATTGTAAAGGGACTTGATGGACACCCTGTATTTTGTTTGCAGATAATGACATAAACAAAGTTTTAAAATTTGAAACTTACAGTATCAGTTTCCGGTATTTTATTGATTTGAGTACCGAAAACAAAATCTTTCTTTTTTTGACCGAAAATCTCTTTTGAAAATATTTCATAAATTCCTTTTCCATTAAATACTGCAATCTTTGGTTTATAAAACTGAATTTTTTCTATAAGTTTTTTTGCCCCTTCTCGGATCTCTTTACTGTAAATAAAAATGGGGAAAAAATTAATAGGAAAAACAGAAATGTTTAAAAAAGAAATAGGAAAAATAAAGGAATTGAAGGTATTGTTATAAACTGTGATAAAAAATCTGAGTACGCTTGCCAACGCACTTCCGATTACGTTGCGTGAGTTCGCAGGTGCAATAAGATTGTTAGCACTACGACTCCTCACCACCGTATATTGGTTTGCGTAACCGCTGGTCAGTTACGGCTTCTTCCACATCAAGTCCATGCATCTGAAATAAATAACTAGCTAACTAATCCCATACCCGATATCAACTGGTAACCGGACAAGACGACAAGATGATGAGACTGTCATACAAGAAGACTGTCTTATCATTTTTCCTCTACCCCCAAGATAAAAATAATATCTAGGATATATTTCTGCCATTACATTCAGCTAACAATTATTTAAACTTGATTTGATAAAGAGGGATTAAATATTAATAACTCTATTTCATAACTGGATACCAAACAATTTGAGTCCAAGTTCCCGATATTGATCAATTCAACAAGACCACAAACGGAATATAAAAAATTCAGTAGGATGACACATCCAAAATTGCAGACTTTCTATCAACAACGTTTCTGTGCAAATGCTTATTATTTCGAAATAAAAATACCTATTATGCAATTCAAGAGTCCTGCTGCCCACTAACACAAATGTATTTCTGTAACGATTCGTCTGGCCAAAATCAGACTCCCTCAAACAAGCAGTTTACAACAAACTGTTACAACAACAGATTTTTTGTAGATCTCATTTTGGTCAGACGAAACGTTACAGAAATACATTTGTGTTAGTGTGCAGCAGGACTCTTGAATTGCATAATAAGTATTTTTATTACTGCTACAGCATACTTGCATCATACGCATACGAATCCACTAGCGCAAAGACATTGAGGATAGAATGAGAGTTAGTCTCGCGCAACCTCTACTGATAGTAAAACTACTTAAATAGTGAATAATCAGCAGAGTATCATTTGTCAGACATACCTTGATAAATCTTTCGCACCAGGGGTCGTACGTTCAACAATCGTCGAAAACCCGATTCCGTAATCGAGTAGATCGGCGTCGTTATCTGACGTCATTTTCTTATCAACGAAGCCAGACATATTCAAACAACTCCCTGTAGCGAAAAATATAGCAAGGTCGTCATGACGATGTAAATAATTTAAAAATATTCACCTGGAAAGGTCTTTGCTTCCGGGGGTAGTTCTCTCTACAATGTTTGTGAAACCAATTCCATAATCAAGACCTAGATAATCTTGCATTCCAGTTAATGGAATTGGGATCATTCCAGATAAATATAAACATTTCCCTGCATTGAAAATTCGCTTATTAGGCTGGTAGAATATATATTTTTTGAAGTTATTCACGAATAAAGATTAAAAAAAAAAGAGTTTTAACCATATTTTAAAACCCGAGTAGAATGGAATTAGCTTACATAATATTTTTGCGGCTCTGGGAGAACTATTTGAAATTTTTATTAAGTTCTAATAGTCAAAGCTAAAAATGGAAGAAAGGCACAACCTAAAACGAACACTAAAACAAGTACAGCTTTGAAACCCAGACCACAATACGGCATCCGGTCTGTTTCGAGAGAAGATCAAAAAAGTCCATTTCTGAAAAATGTGATATAAGATACTTCGGGTGTGGATGGATCTGAGTATTTAGTTCAAACAATAGAGAAAATTTCAAACTATAAACTGCTTTTTTTGGAATTTAAAAAGTATAAATATTCTGAATAGATTCCAAAAATTTGAAGCCACAACTGAATTGCGACCATTGTTGTAAGTTGAAGTTTAATTTGGGGATCACAAATAAATCAAAAAATTAAATACAATTGAAATTAGATGTTTTCGATATGGTTATTTCTCGATGTAATGAATCATAAAATTTGCCATTCTGCATATTTGATTTCTGATGCTCAGGACAAAAATAGGCCTCACTTGAAACTATGACAGTGTCAAAATTCTGATGCCAAAATATAGAAAAAAGGAAAAAGGCTGTTTATTAGAATTCACTGATTTCAAAACAGCTTTCATGACATGGTTGATTTAAAATTACATTTCCATTATAACCTCTCTTTCTCCTTTAAACACTCAACTCTTTGTAAATGTATCGAAGAATTTTATTTGTATTTTTGAAGTTCTTCAGTCAACATAAGTCAGATAAGGACATTGAGCAATATTGACTAACGTAATGGTTTGTACATAAACCAATATATTCAAGACTTCGTAATCAAAGAGGAAACGGATGTTTGACTTTGAAATATCACAGACATGTCACTCAGTCAACAAAATATAAAGATTGGTAGTTCATGGCCTCTGTAGTAAAGATTAGTATATTAGTGGAATCAGAAATTATTTAAATATCAGAAATACACTCATATGAATAAAATTATACTGAGAAAAAGATAAATGGACAATTGAAAAGTTTTTTCAGAATCAGAATCGCATTTTTATAAGTCGAATTAGTCCTAATGTGATAAACAATAATATATGATTCTCCAGATAACGATTATTAATGTTATTCATTTTTCATACCACCCAATATATACTATGACAATAAAAAGAAGGAAGCTGTTGTAAATCAATTCATATTCGTATAATACCTGTTTTAATATTTCAAATATTATTACTCGGAAATTATAACTTACCGTAGGTTGTTGATCTGTATTCAGGATACCTATTCTAACTTTGATTTGAGAATTTACAAAGGGGGCTACATGATCATAAGTTTTGATTTAAAAACAACTTCAACATTCCAATTTCTGAATATTAACGTATCTCCTTTCGAGACTTATGCGATTAAAATGTAATACAAGCAACAACTTACAGAAATGATTCCCAGGACCAGCATAATGATGACCTTTGTAAGCAGCAAATAAACCAGGATTGATTCCAATCTAGAAACAAAATAACGAGTTAAATAACAGATCGCACATTCTTTGTAATTGATCATGCTTCTAAACAAGGATCGAAAACAAAATAATTTTATAGAAGAGTTAGAGAGTATAGTATTGTATAGAGTTATAGAACAAATATAAAAAATATTTTTAAATTGGTTATGTTTATAGACAAGAATCTAAGAACATGTGGCTTCTGGCTTGCATCATTAGCACCATGCAGCTAATCTTGTTTGAAACGAAGCATTATAATTTTAATTTGGTCGATTATGTCTAAACCTCTGTGGAAACATGTTGTTTAGATGGTACACTTAATTCGTGCAAATCCATGAAATGGTTGATAATAAATAATGAAAAAAGAAAACGAAATTGAAAGAAAAATTACTTACAATTAAAATATCGAGATCATGTTTAATACGATCTGGTAAAAATTTTTCTAATAACTCTTCTTTTGTCACTCCTTTGAACCTGAAAATTAAGTTATAAAAATTTACTTTATGATTCAATCAAATTCCAATGTTGAAATGTTTTTGTTTATATCCTCTATTCAAAGAATGACACGATTGGGGACTCCTGGAAGAATACGGTACTTTATAATGATTATAGAAATATATCATCAAATTCTGTGATGTAAAAGATTAGTTGCACGGATGCCAGAAGTATTATATTATAGTTACATCCATAACCTCATGAGATATTAACGAACATTCGTAGCTATTCCTACAGAAAAGCCAATATGGAGGTAACTAATTTTGTTCGCCTACTTTACATCAAGTTGTGTCAAGGAACTGAAACCTATGGGCAGGGGTATATTAACTTGGCTAACACAGACAGTCCCAGAACTCGAAATAGAACTAAAATAAGGAAATTCGGAATAAAATTATGGTCTAACTCTAAACCTAACCTGGTACACACACTACGGGAGTACCGAGAAGTTAATGAAACTGCAAAAGGGCTCAAAAGTTAGCAAGAAGCTCAGATGGCCATCACCATTACCAATTAGATAACTAATAAGCTAGTACGAAAAACTAGTATTTCAGCAGACCATGAATTACTGATGATAAATCATGTTTACACATTTAATGAAAGCTCAGTATTATTTGAATTGAAACAGTTGTTTTGAATTTACCATTCAAATGAAATACTTGATTGGCAGTAGACATATTGCGTAACCCTAAAAAACAAAACAACTGTCTATATGGAAGCCAAATAGTACCGTAATTGTTATGTCAGACCAATCAAATGGTGATTTGGACCTTTCTATCAATCTTTATTACTCATATAGATATAAAGTTGTTATGCATTTTTTAAATTTGAGGCATAATCAATCAGATAATTCTATGAAGATGTGTAATTGTCAGTATACATATCCCATATACAAAACAAGACTCCACAATAGCAATAATGGCAATAAATGATAATAGCACAATAGCAATAAATTGAAAACCACAAAGGTACATTCATTCAAAGAGTTAGATACATTTCCTCGAACAAAATGGCAACGTGACGTAGCAGCATCCTCCAGCATATGTTGGGGTTGCATATTGATTGCAGTTCATTGAAAATTTTGGTGCTTCAAAACTGTGTGTACCAGTATGGAGGTAACTTATTTTGTTTGTCTAATTTACATCAAGTTGTGTGAAGGGAATGATTACGATTGGCTGGGGCTATATTAACTTGGCTGACACAGACAGTCCCCGAACTTGTAATAGATCTAAAATGAGGAAAATCGGAATAAAATAATGCCCTAACCCTAATCTGGTACACAAACTACGGTAGTACCAAAATTTGCACAAACTATCAGTTTTGAAAGATGTTCAACTTTTTCGGTAAAATGAATTTTCAAATAATTACTATTCAAAAAAATGTATTTAAAAAATCATGAAAACACTAACTATTTGTGACTGAGAAGGGCAAATTTTTTTCAATTCAACATGGTTTTCAAATTATTACTATTCAAAGAGAAATCTATTCGGGAAATCGAAACGGCCAAGTTTCGCAGGAAAATTTACCTAGAATATTGAAATATATTTTAATAACATTCAGAATTCAAATTATTCAGAAACAACTATAATTATAAACCATATGAATTTGCATTTAACATCTGCCTAGCATCCGTCTTCATTATAATAGAAAATAATGAATAATAGTCTATTTCAGACTAGGAATTTTCATTTAATAAAATATTGGATTTATTTTCAATTACTATAAGGGCAACAGATGAATGAGGAATTAACAATATTCGCATATATTCTATAAACTAGAACAGGGTTTCCCAAACTTTTTGGGCCGCGAACCACTGTTTGTGAATCTTATTTTTGACGAACCCCCATCCTATGCTGTATCAGTTTTTGTGCTAAACCAACGAGAAAGGATAATGTTTCCTTTGACCCAATGTCTGAATCAATACATACTAACATTGAATACTGGCAGACTAATGATTGGTTATTCAATAAGATTATGATATATTCATTTGTATAATAAGACTTTTTCTGTTGCTGACCCCCTGTGCAGTCATCACGAACCCCGAGGGAAACCTCGAACTAGAAGACTAGGCACAACCAGCTACCTTTTCACATTTTCCCTATTTCAGATTCAGTACCTTCAAGGTGTATTGATTTATGCAATTCTATCTATTTAGGAAGATATTCAATATTCCAAATTAGATTGAATTTTTACGTATAATTATGAAATGCATTTGGAATAATGATTTATTATGTTTTTAATATTCATCACTGTGAAATGCATGCTCTGGCATGTGGTAAACAGCTTACGGTAATATTTTGTTCTTGTTTATTATTAACATTTTGGTTCATTTTAGTTATAAAGTACTATTTAAATTCATCATTATCAAATGGAAGCAGTCACATGTGGCTATGGTTAGTTCTTTATTTCCAACATTACTATTTTGGTCATTTTGATAAGTAGCCTACTATTTAAATTCCTCAATATTCATATTTATCAAAAGCTGTAACATTAAGTTAAGTGCTTAATTTTTTTGTGAGTTTTCATTCTCAATATTAACATTTTGGTCAGTCTGATTATAAGTACTATTTAAATTCATAAACACCAATTGCATGCTGTGACATACGGTTAGCTGCCTAATCAACATTATTAACATTTGGGTTTTCTTAATTATCAGTACTATTGGAAATTATTATGGATTTATTATTTTCTAAAACCAAACAGTACAAGCAATGATACTCGGTCATTACAGATTTCAATTGATCAAAATAGGAAAGGCAAATAAGTCTTTGTTCTCTATTTACGTCAATTTGAAGCGTGGGAAACCAGTTGAAATCCGAGATGATGGTTTTATGTAGCAGGGAGAAAAATAAATATTTCAAACCCGGTTTCGATTTTCACAGCATTCAAAATGGTAAATTCAAGAAAATGAATCAAATTTTCAGCCTCAGTTTGAACTTTATAATTAAACTTTATTTCTACTTCTGATTTCAAATCTCAAGTGTAATAAAACAGCCACGGTCAAAGATTAAATTTTTCTCTTTGGTTATTAATGAGATAACAGGCGTACAGGCAAGTCATATGAGTTCTTCACTTTCTATCCTTCAGAATTATTCGACTTGTTTGTAACAGAATTTTTCTTACCAACACAAAATGAAATTCTTGTCGCTCTTGAAAAACTTTTTGTGGTCGAGTTAATTAACTTCTAGACTAACCAAAACTCAGAACTAAATTCACGAAGATGCTTGACAACATGATTAAGCCTACGCATCCACAAAAAGTATCAATCAGTATTAAGAAAGCTAATTTTCATAAAAATATCAGATTCATCTTATCAAAACAAATAATCTATGACCTTGGGAAATATAAATTTGAATGTTAAAAACTGATATCATATCAGTACTGACAATCAAGAGCTTAAATATATCATATTATTCAAAACTTCATATTATTAATGAAACAAAGGAGTTCATAATAGATGAAAATACATTGAATTCATATCCTATAAATAGTTCTAGAACTATAAAATGACAACAAAAAATACAAGGTTAGATTTTAAAAATTTACATGTTTACATATTTAAAATTACATTGCAATCAGAATGACTGAACCCATCTGTGTTGAACATTTATTTGGTCATGTATTGCTTCTTTAAATTTCAACTTGTCTGTCTCATACATATGAATTATCAAAACCAAACAATCTTCTATTTTAAATAAACTCTAAAATATTATTTCGAATATTTTGTCGATGAGTTTGAATTAAAGAATGTAGGTGTAATAAGATACGCATTAAATTGATTGCTTCTATACTTTTCAAAGTTTCATAATTCCGAAACAATGCTTTTTGTATCACATAGAGACTAACTATTCAATATTATAATTTCCCAAATATACCAATCCTAAATTACCCTGCTCCATAAAATTAAGGATTCAAAATGCTGTATTGAATATAGTTAAGTTCGAATTAACGCAAACATACAAATACAATGATTTGGACATCCGCGGTTATGGTCATTTGACGGAGTATTTAAAAAACAAAGGCATAGACAATTTCTAATATCACATGTGGAATATTCCATTTGAACAACGAAGGTCCCATCAGGAAGCTCCAAACCTACAAACTCAAAGCCACAAACTACTTCAAACCAAACTTCAACACAGCAATTGAGGATGTACTGGGACAATATAAGTATGACTAACATAAGCTATATTAAAAGTCAAGACCTTGAACATAATTTAGTATTCTTATGTCATACAAGCTATATGACATGACTTGAATTGGCATGTGGAAATACTTAGCCAGTCTAAGGTTTGATAGAAAGAATAATCAGCATATATGCAAAACAAGTTGTACTGTTATATATGTGTGTGTCACTAACCAATATTGCCTTATAATAATGTTTTAATGAAACCACCTGTTTAATGGTAATAATGGTTTTTATCAAAGTGACTTATGATAACATCCTAGAATATTCTATTTCAGCTTACAAGCATTTCAATTCCAAATACGAGACTTACAAAGTGACATTTTAATAAGAATTTAAACAGGCATGTGTTGACGCTGATACAGATCAATCAGAATTGACTCAGCTCATTGGTATGTAACTATGTGCGGTAAATAGATATAGATATGTTTCACAGATTGAAATATTCTGCTTTGTACATTCAAACAATGGTAAAATGAATCTAAAAAATGATAGAGATTGAATATAGATAAATTAAACTATGTATGTTATCATAAAATACAATCAAGATTAATCAATAATGTTCTTCAAAAGAAGTTAGACCAAACGTCTTTCCTGAAAACTTTCATTATTTTAAAAAAAAATTCATTTCCATTATTATATACATTATTCTTAATTTCTTATAGTAGGTAGAGTACTATACACATACAATATACACTGTGCAGTACACATACAATTGATAAGAATCAAGCAATTCATCTTCTTGGAGATTGTGTTTTACTTCTTAATATGAATAAGCCGCCAAGTAGAAGCAACAACAAATATCAAGAAATACTCCATACCTGAGTAATATATTTTGAATGAGTACTTGTTGTGCTATTAGTGAGGTTATGAGAGTGGAAAGCCTTATTGACAACAGTTTGTACAGCATTCTAATACGGTGATTCAAATTTTTCAAATCAAATTTGTACAATAAAGCAACAAACAGATATATGATAGCTAACATGACCACAGGTATTTAGAATATGAACAAAGAGTCAAATACCAGATAAGCAATAATCAAACTTCAATGAAAATTCGCAAACAACCGCTCGGCAAAATGACTTTTAGATTAGTAGTCCAATAAAAGACCCTTTACATTAAGAATGCTTCTTTCATAGCCTACTAATGGTGCTCATTTCTATAAAAAAGACAAGAATTACTTCCTTTGTCAGAATATCAATTCATAAAATATTACAATCATCATAACATGCAGAAATTTGCATATTACCTTGGAATGAAACCAATGTATAAATGGCAACAAGACAAGACCTGACAAGAAAGAAGATGAAACTCAGATGACATGTCGCACAAAAATAACTAAAGCGGTCATTTAGCATAGAGTTCACAAACCAACACTTCTAGTTATTTTCTATTAATAGGTCAGTTAGGAGAATTGAAAACTAAGAATAAATAAACCGAGTTTCTAAGTCCTATACTAGAGCATAGTCAAAAACTCAAAATTGTTTCACACACACCAAAAAAAAACTATTTTTCCAAATTCAAACACAAAACACCATAATTCCTTCAACTTTTGAAAACATGAATTGTTAGTAACAAAGAATATAAGACAGCAGAAAATTGTATGACTTTATTGTGTACCTTTATTTCTAGTTCATTTCATATGACATAAAAACTAACGAAGCTAACATTTACTAATTAAACTTACACAAGTATTAAGAGTTACAACCATTATCAGGCTCAGGGAGAGTGTGAATCTTTAACATGGCTTACTATAACAGTAAGTCATATATAGTTAAACACGCATAACTGGGAAAGAAGCAAAGGATTCAGTTATGCATGATTTGCTATGAATAAGCCTAGAAACCATTCGCTATCGTGTACCATATACAGGGTAGGGTGTCCATAAAGTCTCTTTACAATTTAAATTTTGTTATCAAGTCAGTTCTCATTATATCTTAACCAGGTTTGTTGTTGTTTTAATCAGCAACTGTTCAAGTATTTTTACTTCATTTAATACATCTGTGAGGGCTAAAACAATATATGGTATCGATAAATTCCCTTTGAAATTTTTAAAAATTTTAAGACTTTGTGAGATCGAATTAAATGAATTACTGTTAATTAAGCATGAGGTCATTCGAGTCCAATCTAAAAATATTGATTTTCTAATCACAGATTGAAATGATCAAAGGTCTAGTTGTTGGAAAAATACGAAATGAAAGAGTAAAGCTTCGTTTTACATAAATGGACTACTATTAAAAATACCACATTCCAAGAAGCAGAAAATGCAATTTTAAATACCAAGTGAATCCAAAAAATACGACAACCTAATGACATACGTGGTTGATTAGTGGTATTTTGCTATCAAACTACAATACAAAACACATAATATACAGAGTGGTCACTAGAAAGGAAGAAAATTTGAAGGTCAGACAAGATCACGAATAAAATACATGCTTACTCATTTCTTTTTCGATACCAGTACAATTTTATGTCTTTTAGGTTCTACGTTGTTTTAGGTTGATACCTTTTAGGTTCTATTTTATTTCTGTAATGTTCTGTGTAATATAACATATGAAACAATTGAAAAAGTTATTCTTTGTCAAAATAAATAGCTGTTTGACAAATTTTCTGTTTTTCTAGCGACCACCCTGTACATATATATATACAAAACACATACAGTAATATCCATACACCACTATATGCCAAATTTACAAAAATATATGCACCCTGATATAGTAGTGGGTCCATTGTGGGTGGTTGCCAAAAACATGAATTCTCGAGTTTAAGACATTAATGGTAAGAAATATATCAAGCAATACTTTGGTTTTAAGCAGTACTGAACTGGTATTTTCAGAATATTGATAATACAGTATGCAAAAATGTACAGGATATGGTTTATATAAAACATTCATGCCCCAATCAACTTGGTTCTACAATTTTTCCTGTTACGTCATTTGCACAAATGTTTTACGCTTCTCTCATTTAGCGATTGATAAAATATTCTGAGCAAACAGGATGGAATAGATTCCGCTACAAAATTGATTGATCAGGAATGTAGTTTTTAGTTTTAATTCAACGCAGATTCCAGTTTTAAACAAATCAATTAAACTTTTGGAGTGATGAATTTGAAAATTAAAATAATTTTTAGTATATCAGATACATAAAGTATCTTCTAGATATGGAATATTATGAAAATATACATTTAACACTTTTATTCTTGACTAAAATTCAATTGGAGTGAAGGTGTCAAATATCTCCATGAAGATGTTAAAACAAATAATGATGAATCAATGATTTTGGAATATGGAATACAAAAACCATCATTTTAGAATCGCTGGATTTTTCAGAAAGTGAGGCATATCATAACTAGTTGAAGGAAAAAAGAAAAAGATTCAAAATGTACAAGACAATATCCAAATTGAGTGACCCATGCATGATTAAAACATCAGATAATATAAAAAGTCAAATTGTAAGTTGAATTTTACTTATAAATACAAAATGGTAAGTAATCATCACTTTTGAACATATGTTCAAATTGGGTATGGCCATACATGATTAAAACATCAGATAATATAAAAAGTCATATTGTAATTTACTTATAAATACAAAATGGTAAGTTATATGTTCAAATTGGGTATGATTAGAATAAAGCATAATAATTCAAAAGTACGTCTATTCATCATAAAATACTAATTAAAAAAATATTAACAAACTATTATGCATGTAATTTGAAATTATTTCATCACACAAATCTCGAATATCTATCATAATTTCAATTTCAACACATTTACGGTAAGTTTGAATCAATAAATTATAATTATAAAGCACAAATCTGAGCTGACCTTTGGCAAATAAAACTCATAATTTAAATTTGATCATTATTACTCATTTAGTAATATTATTGATCAGAACATACAGCCTCACAATTTAATATGAGGCAAAAATGGCCTGCTGGTTAAAGTATTAAATATCACAGGTAAAAAAAGGTTGTCCCAAAATACCATAACATTCATTGGAAACAATATCATAGCGATGGTCTCTGAGAGTAACCTACCATTTATCCTCAATATAAGCAGTCTAAAACTCCAAAAAAAAAGTTGCCAAAACAAGGGGTCATGATCGCTTGCGTGTTTATGCTGACAGCAATAGCAGTCTGGAAAGATGTCTTCGGGAAGTTTGACAGTGATAGTAAGGATAAATTTGACGGATTTTGAGACACTTCTTACCGTTATTAACAAAAGATAAACCTAACAATAATGGTTATCATTTTTATTAATTCTCTTCTGCAACCATTTGCTGTGATATGTGTGTTATGGGTCGTTTTAGGAGGTCGTCTTATATGCGAGATTAGCCTATATGCGAGGATATGCAGTAGGTGGATAAATCTCGAAAAGTGAATTGGAAAAAACAAAATGGATGAACCTAAACTACACATTTGAAATGAATTTCCAAAATAATTAACATTGTTTAATTTGTTGTTCCATCTTTAGTTGGATGACCATAATTGGCACTTTATGCCCATTATCACAGTACAGCGAATGAGTAAGCACAAATAACACAGACTTACTGTCTGATTGTTACTGAGAGCTATGATAATAAGATATGGTGGAGTTTACCTCAGTTCAAATTCAAACAAAGAAGATTTGGTTTTATATTAAAATATTTCTAATTTAAAATAACATGTTATGCACATAACGACACCTCAAAACCAAACAGTGCTTTCCACTTTTCCAAAAAATGACATTTTTCAATTGCTGATTTTCCTAGACTTAGCTCTACATTTTGGTCTATTTGCCTTATCTCTAGGTGCTCTAGATCTCAAGACAGCTATGGACATAACCCTGCTTTTTTTAGGGGAATTTGAGAACTAAACAGAGCTGTGTCTACTATAGTGGACTTAGCTCTGGATAACTGCATTGTAAGTTGGGGCTAAGTCCGTTTTTTGGACATAGCTCCTCTCAAAAAATATAATACAAAGCGCTAAGTCCATACCAGCCTCTATAATAACATAATAGAGGGGCCCTAAGTCCAATAAAACTGTTCCTGGTCCAGAAAATTGAGAGCCAAAAAGGGTTAAGTCCAAAAATGAAAAACCCAAAAAAAAATTGGGGCGAAGCACAAATTTTTTTATACCATCTAAATATGGCCTTCATTGTAACTTTGGTGGACCATAAAAACTACACATCCTCGATGTAAGGTATTAGAGAAATAAAAAAAAGAAACAAAAAAAAAACGTTTTTTGCGTTTTTCTCAAAACTAGAAAAATGGACTTAGCCCAATTTGGATTTCATGCGTCGATAAATTCACCTGCATAGTCTGTTCTAAATGGATTTAAAATTGAATTTAATGGAGGCGAGCTTTAAGAAATGGTACTAATATGAAATTAATCTATCACAAAAACTCAATATGGCAAACTAAGACATCAAATGTGACACCACCATTTTTATATTACCAACGAAGTTCCAGGAATTTCCACATCTGTGAACAAATGACCAATCAGAGATTGGCCTTACTAGGTCGACCTTGATTGGAACTTGAAAAAATTATATTTCCCAATCGCTACAAAATTATACTTATTTTATCTAATTTAACACATTATTTGAAGCTCATCATTTAATAAATCTCACACATACCTGTTAACAGTTCTTTTAGTTTTCTTCATTGTGTCGGTAATTTTACTCTGTTTTGATGGAACATCTTCACTTTTCACTTTGGGTGGACGACCTCGTTTCTTGATCTTTCCATTTGGAACAGAAGTAGATTGTTCTTGTTTTGAATTATTTTTGGGTGGCCTGCCCCTCTTCCCTCTTTCAGACTCATTTTCTTGACAGAAATATGCTGATAAAAAAGCAACATTAATAAACTTCATGAACACTTGGTACAAACTACCTCATATCTATTTCATCTAGCATTAAAATCAAGTTACAGCATTGGAGTGAGTTAATTTTATATGCTTTGAGTCAGTGATACCCAATATTTCTTGTTGAATCCCTCCCTTCTCCTATTTTAAAATTCTTTATTCCTTCGTTATATACTCAACGATAGGTCGCGCCACCGTATACGTAATTGCATTTTTCATTCAAACATTCTGTTCCTTTTTAGGCGTCTTTAATTTAACCAGCCTTTAAATAATTATTTGCATTCAAATTACCATTTTTTGATTACCGGTAAATAAAAACCCAACAATATCCAAATCTTCATCATTTTCATGTAAGAGAAACGCTATTGTTAATCAAGCAAAAATTTCCAGCAATTTGAAAGGCTGACTATTATTACAGTTTATCAAGCATTAAAACTTAAAAGCGCTCCATGTTTCAAATTGAACTCTCCCACTGTGGGAGAATAATACACAAAGTATTACCAACATCAAATTGATATAGCTTATTAACTTGTCTCTGTAAAATGGGTATAAAAATAATAAACTTGTATCTTGAATTAAAATTATAATACACCACATCGCTTGACAAAATAGTGGATATTTTTTAAATAAGGTAAAATCTAGGATCTGTTTCATTGCTCTTCAACCGGGTATACGGTATACTCAAGTATACCGGACCATGAGTTGGGTATACAACTGATAAAGGGTATACGAAGACTGTACAGCCTAAGTCAGCCTAAATATTGCAGTACAATATATGGTTGAAATTTACTGTTTATTTAAGCCTTAAATAAACATTAGTATTTGTAAGGTATACAAAATTCTTGAAAAATTGTAAAAGGTATACAACGATAAAAAAGGTTGAAGAACACCGATCTAGATAATATGATTTTCCATTTTCTATACAGCATTAAATACATAGGCCAGGGTGGTCCAAGGTTGTGGGCTCCGCGGGCCACAAAATTATTTTGGCATTGGTCGCGGGCCACAATAGTACCAAGAATAGGTAAACAGTGCATGTGTAAACACATAGTTATCAGGCATTGCCAATGGAATCGGCATCCAATGTTTAGTTTTCTATCATACCTATATTGTTGGCATATATTCCCGACCAAAACGATAAAAATCCAGGTAACAATTTAGACTGCCCATCACATCTTCAACTTCGCTAGTTGCTTCAGCTAGCCATCATACTAGTCAATTCAGTCACAGTAGTGATATAACAACAATATGTCAAACGATTTCTCTGATTTATTTTATGAGAAGCAATTTAAAATACGATATTTTGATTACTCTCCGAATGGGCCGCGGGCCACATGCGGCCTGCGGGCCTGGGTTCGGACCACCCTGATATAGGCTATTCTGAAATTTGATCTGCTACGGACATTGGTGAATATTAGAAACAAATATATTCGACATAATTTTTTTATCATCCATTGGTAACAAATTTAATTTCCGACATCCCTTATCAAAATTCATAAAAAAGTTTATCCATAATTTCATTCATATATCAAATACGATAAAACGAAAAATGCTTCTCATCTATATACAAAGGTACTTCCGTAATATGTGAACCAAGATGGCGGACACCGGAACGTAGTACGTGTACCAGGTTAGGGTTCGGCCATAATTCAAGGTACAAATAGCCTACTACAGGAGTCACTTACCTAGTCTCCGAACTCGTAATAGAACGAAAATAAGGAAAATCGGAATAAAATTATGGCCTAAACCTAACCTGGTACGCATTCTACGTTCGGGTGTCCGCCATCTTGGTTCACATACTACGGGAGTACGAGTACCTATACAAAAGCCAAAACTAACCTGACTTGACCTCTTCAGAATGACCATTCATCAATGCAGTAGAAGCAGGTTGCTGACTACCATGTGGTATTTCAGTTTGATTGAAGTTTGGCTGATGCTGTGGGTGAGTAGTTCCATTACATACTGGTCCCCCAGATACAGGAGGAGTCGGAGGCATTCTAGGATTATCCTAATTAACGAACAGATGTGAAGGAGCCAATATGGCTCAACGTTCACTTGGACCAATATGCACAGGTAGTGCCTTTATACAGCTGTAGAGAGTATTGAACAAACTTGAGGTTAGGTAAAATTTAAAAAGGCAAGGTAGTAAACACATAAAATATCACATGAAGTAACCAATTTTACGTGGTTCAAAAGCCTTGCGTTACATTTTAACACATTCTATTTGTTATGTCTGCAAATCATGCCCATATTACGTTGATCTTACTAACTGCATGCCAACTAATTATCTGTTTCACTGTATTTTAGACTGCATGGTTAGGATTTAACCTTAAATCTAAGAAAATTGTGTTAGTTTACGTAATTTGCATGCATAAAGTGGGACTTATTATTATTCTATAATTCCTCATCCTAACAAAGATGGACTTCAACAGGTAACGAGTTGGCTAAAGTCAGTCTTCAGCCAGTCGAAATATTTCAGAATACAATTTTTGAAATTGCAGCCTTTAAATCACTAGGTATAGCAACTCTTATTCTTGCTTCAGTATCTTGCAGTCAGGTATACAAATCCACCAACTGAAAAGCAGAGAGAAAGGAGCAATATTTGGGAACATTCTTAAATCAACCATATTGGATAAATGACTCATCTAAAATTTTAAAGTGACTCATCCCTAAACTTTGACATAATTTTTTCTCAAGCTTATCAAATGTGGCATAAGTAGATTATCTCAATCGGATCTTGGTAATAATTGAAGAGTGAAAAGAAATAGACTAAATGTGACTCTAACCTAATCTCCTAATAGATAATGGCTATAAAGATGAACCATTCCCTTTTCACAAATATCTACAATTTTTAATTGCGTACCCTCATTCAACCCTTTGTATTCATAGATTAAAGATTGGGATGAGAAAAAGTTTTTTAAACCATCGTTAAGGTCAAGCAGGACTATGTCTCTTTTCATTTTCAAATGCTTTATATTTACTTTTCTCTTATGCCTGTTTTATTTTCATATTAACTATTGAATGAAAAGTTATCATTGTGTGAATCCTGAAAGTTATTTTGAGTTCAAATGAGCGATTTTAATAAAATTTAGGGAAAATTTCACACAATAACGCGCAAATAACCCAAATAGGAAATCTATTTCTATTTGGTAGCAAAAGTCGTGGGCTAATTATCGTGAAATTCATGAAATCGGTTTGGTGACGTGTGAGTTATGTATCCAAACGAAGCTCTTGCACATAATTGGGTATCACACAAGATTCGAAACTGTGAACCCAGGCAGGGTGGTATTAGACATAACAGTACGGCACACCGTCAGGACGCTGATGACCCTCAATATCGATAAAAACAAAATAAAACCAAAAACCACCACCATTGGATCCACTGAAGGAAAAAAATTTACCGAACGTTTGAGAGAAACAAGCAAAAAAAACGATCGACAGTGAAAACGAGCTCCGATGACATCGCTAAATTCCAATCGACGCACATCTGGCTACCATTCCCACACAATCTTGGCTTGGCGTGTTTCTCGTGCCAATGAACTTTCATTTTCGTTGTAGATAGGATGACGTATTCAAGATAATACATGGATCAGAAATAATGAAAATTATATTTTGATAATACAATATAATTATGCCTCTCAGCGATATTACATTAATTAAACAAAAAAGAAAACACACAATACTGCAGAATATGTGACGCTAGAGTCAAAAATTCCTTCTACCTAAAGGTCTGTACAGTAGGTCAACAATTTATCATACATCAAAACGAAGCACGAAATCAAAGTTTTATTTCGAAAGTTAAATTTATATTGATAGTGAAACGAAACTTTCAATACGCACAATAGGTTACCGTACCATATCATCTAACATGGCAATTTTTTTTTAAATTTGGACATCAACAATCTATACCGGTACTGGAACAGTGCCTCAATGCACATAACAATGCCTCAATGCGACATTAGATGAATTGATTCGTTCAAGAATAATTTAATCCGATGCCACATAAGGCATTCGTATTCCGCACATGATTAACTTGCGTAATTTATATAGGAATAATTTAATCCAATGCAGTGTCGAGGCATTCATTTTATTATGGATTATTGGTGTCTAAATTTAAATATAAATTGCTATATTAATTGATATCGTAACCCATTGCTGCATTGTGTGCTATGGAAGTTTCGATTATGAAGAAACAAAACAAAGACTGAAAGATGCATCGTTCAATTGTTATCACTGCATCATTACAAGTGTAAACAGACTAGTGGACATACATGACATAAGAGTTTCGTTTTAATATCAATATAAATTTAACTACTGAAAAAATAACTTCGATTTCAAGCTTTGTATTGACTACGTTATACGATGTCATGGATTCACATAATCATGGATTCACAAGTTCTTACGTCTTGTGCCAGTGTTCACTGTCCAATTGTAATAGTTTGATATTCTCATATTGTTTTTAACTAACGTTACCGGTACTCAGTTACTGGTACCGGTACTGCAACTCAAAACTCTGTACCTACAGTTGTACCGGTACCGTCGCCTACTTACCTTCTCTGCCTGTATTTCGCATCTATTTGATAGTCCAAACTACTGACGAACTACCTTACCCTTGAGCCTAGTAAATATATATCTCCACGAACTGTTGAACTACCGTACCCTGCTTCTCTCTAAAATTACATACAAAAGCCGGAAAGCCACGGCACAACACGAAACGCCGCGACCTCCCCAAATTCGAACAAAAGAGAAACCGCGACTGCTTCGAGGTTATTTGTCATCTTGTTTACATTTGACGAAGCCAATGACGTGGGTTGATTACTCGACCAGCGACCTCAGATAATCTCAACTCATTGTACAAAGGGTGGACATTCGTAGGTAGTATGTATTTTTCAAATTCGGAACAGTTGCATACAATAAAAGCTCACTTTCAACTCAAAACGAGATATGTTGTCAAAATTCAACTACACATTAATTGCCTGCTCCACACTAATTTTAACATTACAGTAATTTTAATTGACGAAACTTATAATACATCAGCGTTAGCGTGCAGAGGGACTCTTAATTGAAAAGAATGGACCTTTTCCCGAGCATCGACTTCTTCGTCCACTTCATGACATCAGCCAATCAGCAAGATGCGAAAAGTGACGTAACAAAGCTCCCTTTTCGCATCCGCTCAGACACTTTTCTCACTCAGACATATTTTCAGTCGTGGTCGTAAACAGTATCAGTAGTTTATTTTTACACATGCCGAAAATACACGAACATTAACATTTATTAAACGTAAACATTACCTCGTTTTCGCGTTTTTTAACCCTATTCGTTAGTTTTCAGTTGTGTTTCGAAAATTTAAATATAAATCAGATAATTCTAATCCCAGGATACCATATCTCATCCCAGGATACCATATAATTTTATTATTTTAATTTACATTGGAAAACCCATGACATGGTAAAATGGCTTCTGTTTCTAACTTATCATTCCCTATCCCACTGTACCTTTATACCATTCTAATCTTCTGGCTGAAATGCAACCATAATAGGTTTTGTGGAAATGCTTTTTATTTATTTTTTTTGAAACTTCATTGTTTTTGGCTGAATCCAGAATTCCAAAAAAACCTTACAATAGTGAGTCACTTGATACATACCTTTATCATATTTCACCAAAACCTGTAGGGTCACATTTTGGCCAGAACAGCCATTGACCACTTATAACACTGTCGCCCTTGAGTGGTGCATACCATATATGTACACACCCTTTAAACTTGACCATTCCCGCGTTTTATAGTATGTGGTATCATCACTCAATGGTATTGTACATTCATCCAAATTCTTAATTTTTTTTTAAAATTTTTTTTTTATTACTATATTCATATGCAGTGTGTTTCATGTTGTGTTGTGTCTCTATTCATAGGTGTTGTTTTGTCTAACAAACTCCTTTGTACAAACAGTTTTGTACACTCCACCCATATCCCTGTTACCGCATCCACCCACCCTCCTTGCACAACTGCCTGTATAAAGGACCATATTGTACATATTTGATTTACCCTATTATAATTTATATATATCAAAAGGGGTGTATGCCGCACATCTGTGTTTTAGGCCAAAATGGTCTTGTGCATACATACCGTCTTCAGTATTTATAATTACTTACTCTTTTATATTGCTTTTACGAGACGAATAAACATACATACATACATTCAATGATCCCTCTGTCTTCTTAGGAGTTTTAACTCAATTTCAGTAATAAAAAAAAAATAGTGTAGAAATAGCTGTGATACTTTTGGCAGTTTTTGGTGGACGGGCACGTACTTGTACGTTTTTAACTTATTTTATTAAGTTATGCCCGTCCTCCAGGTCTTCTGCATTTGGTTTGTCCGTTTGTTGTTGTTTAGTTTCTTTCAGAGTGACCGAAATAGAATTGATTGAACTTCCCTTTAAAGATGTCACGCGACTAGCAGGTGACTGGTTTTGGATTTTCACGTTTATAACATGGAAAGATGACATAATTGTGCGGCGAACCACTGTAGCAACCAGTTAACCACTCCAATGCTTGCTTATGCGTAGTGGCCACAAACCAAATTAGTTAGTCCGGGTTATTAATTTATTATGCAGTATTTGTCATGAACTACACTACATCCCAGTAGCCTACAGTAGAGGTGTAATGTGATCAGAAACTTCACTACTTCAAGTCTGGGGATGTTAACTGGTTCCTGGAAACAATATCAAAGCATTTTTTGAAGATATCAATCCCTTTCATATTATCCGTAAAAGAAACTCTTTTTCATGATAACATGTCCATGTTTATTGACACCAAAACATGCTAAGAAGTAAAAAAAAAATGTAAAGAAACAAATATGCAACACACTACAGAGCATGCCTGCACTTAACATCTGCTCATCAGATGGATCACTTCAATACCATTAATACAGGAGAGAGTAATTTAAATGTTTTCAGTTCAACAGAGGCTAAAATGGAATATAAAATTGATCAAAATCACGACAGTACTATCAAAAACAGACTATAAATCAAAGAGCATTTCACATTAAATGTACTATGCTCTTGCAAATAACAATATCGTTACCACATGCGGTCATGGTGAATGTACAAAAAAACTAGTTCAGCAGCAAAACAAATAGAATGCATTTTGAAATCTACATGTGCGACACATCCGTACACCCATGATAGTTTATTGTTTTAAGATCTCTAACTAACTTAACTTTCATTATAACCAATAAAACACATGGCAAAGTCATAGCTATTTTGCCAAACTGAAATTACAGCGCTCCCGTAGTATTCGTACCAAGATGGCACACAACCTGCTAAACCCTAACCTGGTACACATACCATGTTTACCACGAATACTACGGGAGCACCAAAAATACATTCTAATAACAATCACAAAATTCACTTTTTCAGTGCATAACCTTGTTGTTACAGCAGGTAAGAAAGGTACATTAGCACTAAATCTAAGAATAGTTTATCCATATTAGTGACCGGAGTCAACTATATACCCAAGTAAATTGTCATTGGCATCTTAACCCAATATACAACAAACTTGGAGCAATGTGAATTTTTCAGTTCAATCAAATGTATAAGCAGCTGATTTGCATTATGTAAGCAAAAAAGCTTCATTTTTCTCTGTTCCCCAGTATAGTTCATATATATCAGTGACAAAGTTTAATCAAAAGGTTCTTCTCACTCGTCACCAGCGTTTGTCTGAAGTTTTGGAGAACTATACCCAGAGCAATGTAAATTTTTCAATGTGGTCACATCAAATGTATAAACATATTTGCCGAAAAACCTTTATATAAAATAAATTATACCTTCTTTAGAATACATTGTAGGATCTATGTCTATGAAATGGGTGCAGCTTCAGCACTGGTAATGAAACATACCTAGATGCATTTACAACTCACAAATTAGAAGAATAGTAAATCCTATATTGGCTGATAGAAGGAAAATAAAAGCACCAATGTAATGGTGAAGTGAGAATGGAATTATAAGTGGAGCACACTGACATCTTTTGTTACAAGTTCACAAAAAAAGTTTGAAGATAAAATTCCATTAAACATTGATCATATTCCTCCAGTGAATCAAGTAAATTTTACTACTTGCTATAAGAGTCTGATGTTAACAAAGTTCTCTTATTTGATGTTATTGATGACTTTAAAAGCGTGAGCGGTGTAAGAAACACATGTACAGGTTTTGATCAAGTTTGAAACATTAAAACAAAACATTATATTTTCTGTCTGAAACCCATCATTATGACTTGACAAAGTGGTTGTTGACAAGCTGCAGCTCGCAAACAAATTTTTGGTGGCCCTCGAACAACTCCCTTTTAGTGCATAAAACAAAAATTGCTCATAAACTTATTATTACTTGCGCTCGCATGTATGTACTCACAATGACTGTTTTACGCATTTGTTTTGTAGTAATTTTGCGTAAGCGAAATCCCCTGAAGTTGTATGCCGTTTACTTGCCAAACGTGCCTACCTTTAGTGTAATTACCGGTAACACCAAAAAATAAGTCGTGGGTACATCACAATTTGGAGTTTAAAGTGGTGATTGTTTGTGGGCAAAAAATAATGTTGCCCGCATGCTACCTAAATGTGCAAATTTGGCCCGATGGTACATGAAGTTTACCGACCACTGTGAAAAAGCATAGTATGAGTATCCCTAAACCAGTAAATCCTAAACAAAGTCGATAATGATTCTGATTTTCTGACTATGACAGATTTCAGACAGAGAGTGGAACATGGAAAACATACAAAAATAGAATACAAATTTACAATGAAGTTTCTTCAATAAACTTCAAATTAGGTAAGATATGAATTTATCCAGTGAAATTAAGACATAATAATTTAGAAATTTTTCTGTCCTCAGAGTCAATTTCTGTGTTAGAAATGAATCCGAACATGGTAATTGTGATTTTTGCCACATATCATTGAGAGTTATACCGTGTTCCCCCCAAAATATGACAGGGTCTTATTTCAATTTTTTTTCGAAAAAATACCACTAGGGGTTATTTTGGGGGGATGTCTTTTATTTTCATTTACGTCAGGTCATTGAGCTTTTTCCTCTCTCTCACATTCTAGATTGATTCAAAACATGTAGGAGAGATTTGTTGCTATTGGATGTCGAAAAATATTTCCTGTTATAGACTAGTTCTTATTTTAAATACAGGACTTGTATTAAATGATTTTTAAAAATTAATGCTATGTCCTATTTTCGGGAAACACGGTATGTTCCTAAGCATGAGTTTAATTTCAAACAGTTCTGTCTGTTAAAGTGCTGCATTCTACTACAAAAGTCAAACATATTCCTAAAATTGAACTGGCCAAAACATTTCCTACTCATAGAGTAGATAATGATAACTTACGTCAGCATTCTACTGTTTAGTTAAAACAAAACTGAAATGTTTGTCGCAATTTCAACTACAAATGAAACAGAGGGATAATATTCTGGTAATTTCACAGTTGTAGATTTCTCAACTGAATATGTAAAAAATAAGGTACTCCCAAAGTATGTGAACCAAGATGGCGGACACTAGAACGTAGTATGTGTACCAGGTCAGGGTTGGGCCATAGTTTTATTCCAATTTCCCTTATTTTAGTTCTATAACGAGTTCGAGGACTAGCCAATTGACTTCCGTCGTATTTGTACCTGAAATTACAACCTGTACCTGCCTAACCCTAACCTGGTACACATACTACGTTCCGGTGTCCGCCATCTTGGTTCATATACTTCGGGAGTGCCAAAAATAATGTGTAAAGACGAGTGGAGAGTGCAAATCAGTTTTCATACTCCATGGTTGTGTGGTATCCGGTAAAAATTAAGCAAAGCAAGGTCATGAAGAGTTGAGCCATGGATGTTCAAGGCATTGTGCCGCAGACGCTCTTCGGTCAGGAATAACTTCAAGCATTGGTAATAAAAACGATGCAAACTCTAAAGCTTCCTCTTCTGGCCATTCGTATTTTTCTACTAAAACATCCGGAAGAGGCCACATCTTCAGTTTATGAATGTGTCGGAGTTCACCTGAAAATAGAATTGAAATGATACATTTAAAATAGAAAAGATGAAAACCACATATAGGTCTTTTTAGTAGTGCCGTTGCTTGCCACGTCTTGAACGACTTCTGAATAGTTCTATGAATAGTTTGAGCCATTTCCAACTATGAATTAAATCTTTGCCATTTAAATATCTGTGATAACAGTGATTTTTTGACATTTGCATTGAGCACACTTCTCTCAACTTGGAATTAGAGCAAATTTATTGTGATTCATTCGAGGTTGCTTGAAATAAACATCATTGTAATGAATACTTCGAAATAAAGTTATATATATTGAATTCCTTTTGAATGAGTGCTCCAAGATAACTCGGTTATTTGTGAGTTTCCTAAGTTGTAGTTAAGTTGTCTTAGGCGGTAGGGGTTGCTCCTGAGTGAGTGCTATGGGCCAGATTTCATTACAAGCAAGTTCTCGACCTTCCAAACAGTGTTTTGAGCAAACTTTCACCATGAGCAAATCTCGTTATTTTTCAGAGTGTTTGAGTCAAATACAATTATCAATGAGTTGTTTTTGAGTGAATGGTCTAAGATAGCTTTTATTCTGATCGACTTTTCTTGCTTCTAATGAGTGGTCCGAGTTCAATTGAAGCAGATTTTCTGAAACTATAGAATTCACAATTTCACACTCGTTTTCTTTCTGAAAGTGGATTGTAAGAGCGAATGGACAAAAACTTTTACCTCTACGATTGAAAAATTCTTTGGAATATTGTCCGCTGGCAGCAAACCTTTTGGGAAAATGTCCGAGAAGTTCGATCATGAGAGCAATATGATCTGTTAATATTCCACAGCACATAACAATAAGCAGAGTGCCCGCACGTCCAAAGACAAATATCAAAAAGAGGATTCACAGCATCGCCACACAAGGTCAGCACACATCGAAATGTTACAGGAACACAGACATGCAATATAAAAAGCACGACAATTAGACAATATTAAAATAACTACGTCATTACAAGTTAAATATACTTACAAATATCCCAAACAACAAATATAGGTACTCCCATAGTGTGTGTACCAGGTTAGGGTTTGGCGATAAATTTATTCCAATTTCCTTATTTTAGTTCTATTACGAGTTCGCTGATTGTCTGTTAGGCAAGTGAATATAGCCCTGCCCATAGGGTTCCGTCCCGTTACACAACTTGATGTAAAGTAGGTGAACAAAATTAGTTACCTCCATATTGGTACACACACTTCTGGAGCGCCCAAATTTAAGTATTAATACCAAAATCCACGACATGTCAAAGCAATATCAAAACCATGACATTACTTCACGACAAAATTTTACCTCGTTTTGTGAAAAAATCATGAGAATATTTCCCGGAAAAAGCAAAATATCTGGGCATTGGTCCAACTAGCTCTATTATAAGTGCTAAGTGATCTGGAATGAAAACATTATGCACTTATTCAAAATATAGCTAATGATTAGATGATAGAATATGCCCATAAGCAAACTGTGTGATATAGTTCATAATTTACATTTTTCCTAGAATATAATATAATCTTACATTACCAAGCAAGAAAAATGTAAAAAAGGAGAAAAAGTGTACTCGCATAAGAATATACACATTGTCTGTCTATAAAGTTTTCAGCAATTTAAAAAACTTTAACCACATCAACGTTGAACCACATACCGTCAAATTCGAAGTAATCAGACACACAACGTCTGCAAATTAACAGTTTCCATAACATTGATTTACTTTTAAAGCCAATGACATCTAAGATGCAGTGGGCAGAATTTAAAGGACTCTACAAATAAATAATTTCTGCTTTTGAAATGTTGTACATGGTTATATCAAAAAAAGAAAAGAATGCTTCTTGAAAATATAATACTGAAGGGCAAGGCTAATGTTTAACCTTTGCATGGAGGTTCACATAACAGACTCCACCACACCAAGTCCACGCATCTGAAACAAATACCTGTGTAACTAACCCCATACACAAGATGGTAACCAGACGAAAGGTCGTGGTTCACCATATGATCAAGCTGTCCTATCGTCTATCCTCTACCCGAGGATAAATGTGAACTTATATAATAAAAGCCATTAGCTATCTATGATTAAGTGGTTGTATTTACGGTCGTATCAGTTTGGGAATGAAAAAATAAACAGGTTTTCACCTTCATCTCTTGAATAATCCTCGCCAGAATGTGGTTCGAATAAATAATCACCAGTTGCAAGTTCAAAAGCCTAAAAACAACAAAAATATCAATAATAACAATGTTGTAATAGTGACTATTAAACTTCATTTTGATTAACTTTGAGAAATTGTGAGAGTGATAGACTGTAAAATAATGTATTGTTCGAGAACATGAATAAAGGATCTGACCCAACCATTTTCATGAACAAACTTTAAATTCCCACAACAGACATTTTCTTCATTGAACCACTAAACTATTTTGTGCCTAATGCATATTATATTAAATAAAAAAAAATTCAAAAATATTTTTTCAAAATCACACTCAATAACTCTGTAACTAAGGCAAAATGAAACATGATCCCTGGATTTAATTTGATAATAGATTAGAAGCGCACTTGTTAGTTCGAATTATACTAAAAGTAGGTGAAAGGAAATGACACATACCATGCAAGCTGTACTCCATATATCAGCAGGAGGTCCATACCCACATCCTAATAAAACTTCAACTGATCTGTACTGTCTTGTTTGAATGTCATCTGTGAAATGTTTGTGCTGAAATATGAGAAAAAAAAAGTTTTATGCATGATTGTGGATAGTAATATTAAGAACCGTTGCAATTTTGGGGATTGGGCCTTTTTTTAAATTTGATCTGGATATTTAGCAGGACAGACGATGTATGATAGAAAAAACATGAAGCTAGAAAAAGAGCTGACTAGCATGACTTTTCTTACATTTTTTTAATCATTATACTTAATATTTAGCATGGAATATATTACTCATAGCAATTTATGATTGTTAACAAAAGATATGCTTTGAATTTAATTCAAATTTCATTATCCTGAGTCTTGTTTGGATCAGAATGCATACAAAAACCGTCATATTAAAACAAAATATAAATCAAAAAACAATTAATTTATTGAGAATGTTTATAGGAGTTCGAAGGTAGAAGATTTCACGATTATGCTGTAACTCCTCAGTCAAGTACATGAAAAAGAAGAAGATCATCTCAAGATCCCGAACAACACCATCAATTACCCTAACAAACTACAGACTGATGCTCACCGTCCAGCAAGCATTTCCAAGATCAGCAATTTTGACTTTGATTTGATCAGAGCAAGTTGGATCAAGTAGATTGACAAGTAGGTCATTTGCTGAATATGAAGATCTCCAATCTCCACCTCTTGATGCTTGACTGAAAAATGAAGTGTAAAATTTTTTCGCCTAAATATCTAAAAAGTAGAGAAAGACGATTTAACTATATGGCGAACCTCAACCTCCCAAGTTAGATAGTTGTGTATGTAAAATTTAACCAGTCAACTGCAGTCAAAACATACCATTTCAAAAATAAACATGAAAATAGCATAAGGCATGGCGAAAAACAATAAAACCCCAAAAAAATATTTACTAAAGATTCACATAGAAGGTAAAAAGTTGTCACCCATTGAAAAGAGTGTAGCTGACAGTGAGAAAAAAAATGAGAATATTTGACAAAAAAACATATTTCTTTCACCAAAAACATAATGCTCAAGTTATTTTAATTATTTGCCTACCTGTCTGAACTTGTTCCTCTTTTCAAATTTCCACCTTCATCCCTCCGACCAGATCTATCCTGTTCCGGCCGATTTGACTCTGGTGAATTATTGCTGCAATGAAGAGGTTCAAGTATAAAACGATTTGAAATTAGCAACTCCAGAGCCATAGGCAACCAAAACTTCTAATCTTCGAAAATATTTATAAAGACCAACTTTATCTCTTTTGAAAACTTGAAAGGTATTCAAAATACAAAATTAAAGAATGACAAATATACCTTGAATTGCATTCAGCATTTTGAGTTTCCTCATTATTTTCTGCGACACCATTCTCAACAACGGATTCGGTTTGTTGTTGTTCGCCAACATTAGACATTGGTGATTGAACTGCTGTACTAAACGAGTCATCACTTGTGTTTAAACTGGAAATAATAGAAAAAACTTTAATTGAAAAACGGCATGGAAACAAAAAATGTTTAAACCACCATGGCGTCACTTGTAATAATATTTTACTTATTAGGACTCACAGATAAAAAAGCATTTTAAACTTCTGCCGGGTGGCAAAAACCGACTATTTTACTGTCCGAATTTGGAAATAGAATATTGAAGAATTTGAACAATTTTTTTTTAATCAATCATTTTTTTAAGATCAGTAATGAATTTGGTAAATGCAGAATAGTTGAGACTGACCACCATATATATGTTAAATGCCAAGAGAAGTGATCATCTATTCTAAAGTGAAACCTTAAAATTATGAATTCATGATCATTGAACATTTCTGGATGTGGACAATCAAAGATTAGATCGAATTTCGAACCTGCCAAAGAATATAGAAAAAAAGGAACAGACATTTGGAGTTGAATATAAATTCGAAACAAAATAAAGTACCTTTGTAACTTTTCTTCCATAACAGTTGTTTCATCTGCAATAAAAAAACATATTAATATAACAAATCGAGCCAGGTTGATAATTTATCCTCATCCGGTATTTCCCGTATTTTCAGAACAAATCTCACAAATATATACAACATATAGCAGTGGTTTCTAACCCAACAAGGGAGCCACATAGCAGTTGCAGGGGGGCCACAATGCTAGGTAAGAACTGATTTTACCTTTCCCTTTACAAGAAAACTCCCAGTTCTTTCTAGTTTGTTAAGCATGAATCGTTTAAACATAACACTATAAATACCAATGGAATGAAAATCAGGGGGACATGAGTGCTAAAAGCCTCCAATGGGGAACTACCAGCCATAAAAGGTTGGGGACCACTGCACTATAGCGAATAGAAACTTTCTAATTAATGGCTTAGTTCGTTACCATTGGCAGGTATATCAAACACTAGTAATAAATTTAGCATGAAGAATTATCTTGTATTGTCTTGGAAAGAGCATTGCAAGAAATTTACTTATAATTATCCTCAATATATATATATATAAATAAGTGTGTATAAGTTTGTCAACTACTAATCTTCATTTTGGAAGAAATGTATATAAAATGATCATTAAAACAGGTAAGACAATATATCAAAAGTGCGTCATGGTCTTGATTTCATTATTATATCGAAATTGTATTTATTACTATAACTGAAATACCAATCTGGCCTGAATATCAAGAAAAATATGCTATCTTGTATGGTTATATAATAAATTTTATTCAGTAAAGTCACCTTCAATATTTTCCTCATCTCCATTTTTCTCACATCCGTTTACAACTCCCTCATTTGTGATTTTCAAATCTTGAACTCTGACCTCTTCATTTTCTACAATTCCATTACCATTCTGCTTTGCTTCCTCGTCAATGCCATTTTGTAATTCCAAACCATTTTCCTTGATTATTTCAAGTTTATTATCAGAAATTATTTCTTCTTCTTCAGAGTTTTTGTCATTTTTGTCCTCTTGGAGTTCCTGGTCCTGTTTTTGACCATTTTCTGTTTCTTTACTTTCAGTGTCTGCGTTTCCGTTCACTTTTGCCGGTGATTCTGACACTTTCAGTTTATCTTTTTTAGGTGAATCTTGTTCTACTGCTCCAACACATTCAGGCTAGAAAAGATGAAAACAAGATGAACAGGCTGGATGGATGATAGGAGTAGTTCCTAATACAGTATTGCTAACTATTCTGTGTGAATTTGAATCCTGTGGAAAATATTTGTGGAAGAGAGAATTTTAAGATCGGTTATTGTGTCTGCTGATACGATACAATTACTCCACCCTTTGCATATGAAGTACCATTGGTAAAGATTCCCATAATGATATAAGACTTCCTTACATTCATTAAAGGTTTTCCTTCTCTTTCAGTTTGTTCAATTTGTTGAATTTGCATCTCAAGAAGTTCTTGTTGTTTCTTTGCTTTCTTTTTTAACTTTTTACGTTTGTTTTTAGAAATTTTCTGATTCTGAAAAAAATAAGTTGACGGGTATTCAATATAATGCACAAAAACCTATATTATAATTTAATCGAAAAAGTAATTGATTCTATTTAAACTTCAATACCCTAATTCCTGTAAAAATAAGATAAAGCTGTTTTTGTGGAAATCAAATTTCCAAAATTATTTGTTGGCTAGTACATCTGGCCAATGCAATAAAAATACAGTATAATACTGACACCCAAAATTTGTTCTGTTGTGATATGAAACTAGGTGATATGAAACAGCAAAAATAATTTCCAGCGTAACTTACTTAAAACTAGATATATGAAATGACAAACTTCAAAACAAGGAAGAGAATAATATAACTTATACTGACACAAAGGTCAAACGACTATAATTATGGTCAACACAATTCCAGTCACATATCAAAAGGATTGCACCAGGAAGGAATCTCATATGAATGCCGTGAAGTATAAAAACCAGAAAAAAAATGTTCCTACAGAAATCTTTTCAGGTTTTGGAAAACAATTTTCAACTTACTTGTTGTTGTCTTGGTTGTGGTGCTGTACTCACTAAAAAAAGATTGATTTTAAAATAATATAATACTAGATTCTATGAAATTTACAAGCAATCCTAATTGGTAATTTTACAACAAAATGTGAAATGAAGTAATACCAGCCTGGTAATTTCAGAACGAAATGTGAAACAAGTTGTACAGACAATATCAAAAGGTCACATAAACGTCTCCATAAAATGAAATAAAACAATTGAATTTTGTGTTTGAAAACAAGATGAAAATAAGTGCACTTTGGTGGTATCAACCTATTACAAGTACTCAAAATTTGAAACAGATGCGCAGAAAAAAAAATCAATATATAAAAGCTTAAAAGAAAGGTCAACTAGCAATAAACCTACCAAGTGAACCAGAAGGCGGTTTCCCACCCAACTGTTGCCATTGATGAGCATCAGCTGCAATTCTCCTCACATAGGGTTCATCGACACAAAGCAATATATTCTCTGGTTTGATATCTGTGTGAATAATCTGACATTTGCTGTGAAGATAATCCAGGCCTTGCAAAACCTATAAAATGCAATGAAATTGAGAAAATAAAATTCGATTTGATTTCTATTTTGAATAGTGAACACTGTTGAATTGAAGGTAATAAAGGATATTGAATAGTGCATAGTTTTCATTCTAGGTCAAAAGATTATAACCAATGAATAAAAAAAATATGATTAAAGAGTAGTTGAAGCTCAATAAATCAGTACTCTGAAGGCATCTAGCTAATGAAATATCTTGACACTATTCCATGTTTTTGTTTGGCCCTATCTAGATGACAAAAACAAAAGCAAAACAAAAAACTAAATATTATGTTTCAAAACCAAATTTTTGGTTTAATTGGACTTTGAACTTTCAAATTGATATTACAGCAATGGTAATGAATAGATGTCCAATATAGGACACTTCAAAAACGCCCAATTAAGTCAGATCAGGAATATATTTTCCAACTGGTAAAATTCCGTCTTACTTGGTGAACATTTCATTAATGTACAACACAGTTCCTACCTGTTTCATAATACTTTTGACACAAGATATTGGCATTCCTTGATAATTGGATTTGATAATCCATTTGAGTAAATGATGACCAAGAACTTCAAACACCATGCAAACATCTGATTGATTCAATGACATTAAGAAAGAAGTATATACATAAGATACCCTACAACTGAAGCAAGATTTTTGGTAAAATAAAATCATACTCAGAGTCAAAAAGGTAGGGGTAATTAGTTCTACTGTATTATAGTGCACTATCGAAGTGTGTGTACCAGGTTAGGATTATGCCATAATTTTATACCGATATTCCCTATTTTAGTTCTATTATTAGTTTGGGTCTGTTTGTGTTAGCCAAGTGAATATACCCTGTCCATGGGTTTCAGTCGCTTTACACAACTTGATGTAAAGTAGGCGAACAAAATTAGTTACCTCCATATCGGTACACACACACTTATGAAGCGCCGAATTATAGAGCTGTAAGCAAGGTTCCTCAGCACTGATAAAACATTCTTGTTTAATTTAGAACAGATTATTACCCTATTGGTCATAGATTGGAGGCCAGAAGGGGTTAAGTTTCAGTTATTCCCCACTGGCCATACTGACCGGCAATTTAGGATTGATATTAAATTAATTAAAATTACTAAATATTCAGTGAAAAGGAGTTCGGTATTTAATAGGTTGAAGCCTTGGCCTGTATTGAATTAGTTGAATCGAGGAGTGTTTTTTTTTCGATAAAATTTTAATTTGGCATACGCATAAGCAGTTTTGTATAAGGCATTTTTCAATTCTACAGTTCAAACAAGACTCTGTATATATAAGAGGTCCCTGATATGGGTCAATAATATGTAATGAATATTGCCAATATTGTGCAGAAATTGAAAAGGATACGAGTTCCATTCATCCCATGAATTTTAAAATCATCAAGCAACTGAACACATTTATCACGATTTGGATCTTGTGGATCACTTTCACGAACCTGAAGAAAAGAGAAAACAAAGATTGAAACTGAAACCTAAATCTGCAACATCATTTCTACAATGGTTAGCAAGAATAAAAGCCATTGGAAAACAATCATTGATATGGAAAAAATCTTATATGAGAGAAACAATATAAGATAATAAATAAACAAAGATAAAGAGTAATATCAATGTCGACAGCCACAAAAGTTTATAATGTTTATACAGCAATGACAATTATCAAGATTTATTCTAATTTAATTTACGATAATTCGGTTTAAGATTTAAATTTTTTTTATTTCTTCAGAAAAATATTTTTTATATGAAATACAAGCTTTACAAACTTTTGAAAAACATAACTCCAGAATATACTTCAAAATCATGTACAGATGATGCTAATAAAACATTTCAACAAATTGATGATACTGCAATATAAATTATGAATATGAGAATTTATTTAAATAATATTGAGCTGAGAGGAAAACAGTGAACTGTGTATGCTCTCACAGTGAGTAATAGTTTCTTCATTCGGACACAATGATCAATTCTACAAGAATTTCATATCAATTATTTAAAAACCTGCCATGATAATTCAATGGAATTGTTACTGAAACTAGCAGATATTGAATGCTATTTAAATGTTTAAAATGAAAGGATAAAAGATAATAATTTCATTGACTCAAGGATTTTCAGAGTGAATCAAAGATTGGAATTGATTTGAAAGTATATTTGTTATTTTAAATTATTCATCTTAGTTACCATTACAAATAGATACATACGATAAATTTAGAGCAATTGGAGTTTCACAATATCACCAACAATCTTTCTGTCAAGTTCTGAAATATTTCTTAATAACTTCGCCGTTTTCCAAATTCAATGCATTGACTTAAGGAAAAGCATCTGCATATTCCTACCTTACCAACAAGGCATGAATGTCGCACATTGGTATTAGCACAGTAAGACCTTAAGACCCTAGTTTGTTGAAAAGATTGGCGGAAAATCGTGACATTCTATTTGTAAAAATATTGCATTAGAATGTATTCAGGATAGCTACATATTAAAATGTTCTGGTCATCCATGCATTGACTATTAAAAAAGCTTTAAACATTTAAATTAAATGGAAATGGTTGCTTATGTTGGTTGAATCTTGATGATTGGAATGAATAAAAAAAAAATTCCAGGAACTGAAATCGCTACCACGGTTCTTAGTCATACAAATAAAAAAGGTTAATACATCACAGCTTCAGAGGTAATAAAAATATCAGAAGGAAGATCAGATAAGGTTAAGATATTATAGAAATAACAAGGTCCAGAGTGTCAAAAAAAACAAAGACTAGTATTAAATTATTCAATTTTCATACATTTATATTCAATGTGAATAGTAGCCTTACTAGCCTATAAATACCTCTTTTTATCAGAAAAGGTGAATTTGATTGTGTTTCAACAATGTACTCATACCCAGTCTATGATAAATTAAGCGAAAAGACATTCTTTCACGAAACTCTAAGTCATTGGTCAATGGCACATAACCTTGTTCGGAGCAAAATTATAGAAATCCTCTTAGAAGCTACTTGATTTTCATTAATTAATCAGATGATTATTTATTCAATTCAGATTGATTTATATCAGTGGTTCCCTAAGTTGATTGACCGGGAGCCAAAATTGGAATCGGGAGGATATTCGTGGGCCAGGATGAGGAAGCGCCCGCAAGGCCGTATATTTGGTATCGGTATGTATAATTGAGATACCGGTATAATTGAATTGTTATTAAGAATACACATACTTAGACTGTAATAATGACATAACAATTGGTGGTATCTAGTACGCAAAAAGAACAAAACAAAGTGTTGAACTAGGCCATGTTGAATCTTTACGCGATCGTAATTGGCCTGCAGTTTGGGAAGCACTTTAAATAGAGAAGTCAAATTACTTGAAATAAACTAAATATATTTCAAGATGAAGAAATATCTGCTAAAAGCAGAAACACAATGTAAACTATAATAATTCAATGGATCGTTGGTTATTCGCAGAGCATAAAAATAGGAGTCCATTATATCTATTATGATGAGTGTTCACTTCAAATATGATTTTCCAAATTGTGAACTAAGCATTATATTTGTCAAATGTAAACATATAAAATAGGAACACACTAAACATTTATATTAAGAACAAAAAATGTTGTTGATGGCACAACTAAAGCTATTTCAGAAAGAGCCTAAAATGGTTAAAGGCAATTTTCAGTATCAGTATCAAATCAATATATACATTTAATAAAGCATATACTACTGCTCTCTGTAACCTATGATAAGCAATGCATGGGAATCAAGTTTAACCGTGGAAAGTTTACTTTTAATAGATTCGAATTTATTGAGAAATGATTTTTGGCAATTAAAACAATTATTTTATCCTGAAATTTCAAATTTTGTAGTAAATTTCAGCATATACCGTGAGTTTGTTCTTAAGACGACCAATTCAGAAAATTTGAAATCAAAATTATCCAATTATGGGGTAAAAATCTGAACTATTCAAAAGACATATCTAAACAAAAACAAATTTTCAACTGCAAACTGCAATCTGACTATCATGAGCAAACCAAGATTTATTTGCTGGTCTATCATTGACAGAGCATGCCAGTGAGACACAGTACTCAAAAGCCAAAACTTGGCAATGATTTTGAAAGTAATCAGCAAATTATTTGGCAAGGAATAACCAGACATTGGTGTCTAATAATCAAATGAATGAAATGAAATAAATTTCCAATAACTCAGCAGACAAAACACAATCAATTCCAATTTGGCAATGAATAACAAATATTGATTTTAATGACTGTTTTAATTATATTACTGGTTTGACAAAAATTATGATGAATATATACAGGGCGTCCATAAAGTCCCTTTACAGTTTCAATTTTGTTAAGAAGTCAGTTGACTCAGTTCTCAATATCTCTTAATCAGGTTTGTTGTTTTTTAATCAGTAATTGTTTAAATATTTTTACTTCATTTAATACATCTGTGAGAGCCAAAACAATATATGGTATCTATAAATTCTTTGCGATTTAAAAAATTTTCAATTGTAACTTTATGAACCCCTATACTTCAAAAATAATAAAACATATTGCCTCGTAATTTTCAATTTTTAAATCTTTACATCTAATTAATGAATGCATACTTTTTATATACTATACAATAACTTGGTACTTTCAATTCTTTGGCATGAACTCATAGTTATGCTGGGCAAGTCTATTTAAAATCATTAATACTATTAAAAGTTGGAAGACCAATCAATGTCATGTATCTCAAATGAAATGCAAAAAAATCTTAAATTGTTTGTGTATTTATCAAATGAAACATGTGTGAGAATATATTAGAAAATCACTTATACAATCACCAGCCACTGTTGTATAAATTGTAGTATTTCTTTCTGATATGACTTCATGTATTTCCAGTAAGATATTACTTTGTGAGATACAGAGGGATATACTTACGCATTTTAGCAGTTTTATTTCATCCAGTGCTGTTTCTGTATAATGTTGAGCACTCTTCACAACTTTCATCGCAACGAAACGCTTCAATCTGAAGAAAATTAAAAACATGGTTAATAACAAAGAATACACTCATAAAGAACAAGTGGAATGAAATTTTCTATCGTTCGATTTCCTTCGTTCTTATTAAGATCTCTGCTCACTTTATGGTTGATAGTAAAGAAATCTAAAAAATTTATCTTCCAAAGGACATGTTGATTGAAGTACAAAATACGACAAACACAGCGTGAAATTGAAAATTCATGACATCTGGAAAGTAAGAGGAGTAGTGAATAACAGCATTGCTCATGACTAGCAAGTATCAGACCTTCATAATTAATTTTTATTAATTGGATATTAACTGCAACAAAATTTTGTTCAAAACCTCAATTTCGTAACAACTTTCTCACTATTCTACACTACGGAATCATGTCCCCAATCCTAGTGAGGAATTTAAATAATAGAGACACTGACTAATTTATTAAGCTATTCAACCATTACTTGAATTCTATTACACTGATTTCCGGTAATACTGTATAATTAATTCCAATATTTTATGAATTTTTCATTTGAAATATCATAAATAAAAGGTGACAGGAATATACAAAACAAATCATTACTAGAAATGAGGTAAAATATTTGTAGTGAATTATAAATTTTGAGAATTTTTCACTTAAATCATGTCCTCATAAGGATGAAAAAAGCATCAGTCAAAACAAATATATAGTTAGCTTTTACTTAATCTGGATTAGACTGGAAACATTTTTCACATTCTTGCAGATACCAATATCCACAAAAATGTACAACTTGATTCGAATTTAGTCATGAACCTCTGCTCACATTAACATAGTTATTTTTTTTTTCGGAATGTATTATGAATAGTGAAGTGAACATTATTCCAACACAGCATGAGATGCTATATATAATATTATATTAATTGTATCATTGTATACATAATCATAACTTTTTAAAAATAATAATAAATAGCTGTAACCTTTGAGTTATTAAAAAAGTCTTCCTCACAAACAATAACCACCAGTAACCATATGGGCCGTAACATTTATTCTATTTATTTATTTAAAGCATTGAAGCAAAAATTTACACATGAAATCTAATTATATGTTTTTGCTCTTGTTTCGCTCAACCACAATTTGATTAAACGAACACGACCCTATTTGAAAGTATTCCCATGTTACCAACAATTACAATAGTTGTAAAATTCCATTCTAATCTAAGTCTGTTTGACAGTTGATGTTAAAAGAAAAATGCAAACAAAAATATGGAAAGCGGCAATAAAAGAGAGAATCAAAAATATCAGTAATTCAGTATTTTTATTCTAGTATTTTCGCTTGATATAAAAGATTAATTTACATGGCCATATTGTTATGATACTTTGACTTTATTCATTAGTATTTTTGTGAAGAACAGAGACCAGCCATGTCCGATTTATCTTGTAACCTAAGTAACGAAATACAGACATAGGATTTGAAGAAACTTTATTTGTGTATTCCAAGTTAGTAATTAGTCAATTATTCCCATGCCATATTGAATTTTTCTGAACATCATCATATCTTATTGATTTTATTTATAACCTTTGGTTTTAATATACATGCTTTGAGCATGACAATATACACCAATGGCTTTTTAAAGCAGTAATTAAGGCTTAATACTCTAAACCCAATTAGTGGATTCTAAATATTCTATACAACTTACAGTTTTCTAACAGCGATGGCTAAATTTAATAGCTCTAGAATTTTATTAAAAGTCGGTTAGATTTGGTAGGGTTCGATGATGCCTATTATTTGTTAATAATAAGCAAAAGAACAATGACTCATCATAAAATTAAAGCAAAACATGAAATCATGGAACAAAATTAGGTAATAACTTCTGGATGCATTCCCTTTTTTTAACTGAAAACATGACAAAAAGCACAATTAGCTAGTTCTCTGAAATCTCAAAATACCAGAGAAAAAAAGTAAGCAAAAATTGTTACAAAAATAAAATTAGAAACTAATTTATCCTAGATTAAGTTGGCGACTATTTCTGGCTAGTTTTTAAAACCGCCAGACATAATAATGACGTAATTTGACTTTCAGTCTGCCTGGAGGCAAAATATCCGAGTATTATTGGTTTTGTATTGAAAATTTGTTAGTGTTAGTGAAGGACAATTTCATATATTTATAGAACTCTGAATTAATCGAATAATTTAAACAAATGAATAAACATGAACTTTCATTGTATGGATTGCCACTCATCAACATGTAGAACTGAGTTTTTCAAAAAACAATTTATCTGTTTGATATGGAGAAATTGATACGTTAATCACAGCAACTATTTTGCATTTGGGGTGATCACTTTTTGCTGGAAAGTGATTATGAAAAGCAATAGGCTGATAACTAATCATTAGACGAACAATAATATTGTTGACCTATTCATTAATAGAATCGAATCAATTTACTCCAACTTATTCTATTTGTATTATTTTAGAAAAGTTTCCAAATTTGGGCATCAAGCATATACTAAAATATCAAATTTGAATTTCTTAATCATTTTTTTTATATATTTTTAGATTGTTACAAATAGGATCAGACTATGAGTCGTTTTTGCAATTACGATATATTTAATGAATAAGAAGTGTTAGACGTGATAGTATTTTTTGAATTTTTCATTTTTTTTATGTTATCTTAACATAAATAAGTTGTTTTCGGTAGACGATAAAAAATTTAATGATAGCAAATTTTCTGACTTGCTAATTTTGTAATCTGAATAACAAGATTATTAACTGAATAAGATGTAAAACATTTTAATCAGGTTGACAAGAAACTAATCTATAAACATTCACTTCAAAGTAATATGCCTTATATCCAATTCACGTTTAATATGAAGTGAGGTTTCAAGTTTTCTCTGGTTTAACGCAGCGATTAGCCAGTTTTCCGTGATGACTCATAAACTCTCATTTTCTCCATCCATACAGGAATTCTCACATAACGTTGTTATGTCAAAGTTTTTGTAGATACTAATATTGAGAAATTCCCCCATGAACTATAGAAAGGTTGAAGAAAGAAAGTTCTAATATCCTCGAATTCTCTCAAAAAGTCTGTCGTAAAACCTTACAATAATTGGATTAGGGAACCTTGACTGGCATACACTGTCATGAACAGCATGTTTTACAACTAGGTATGCGAAGGTTCCAGACAATTAGTCATCGGCATGTGAAATTACATGTTATTGAAACAGTTGGAATGATTCCAATTGATTGCATAGCCTACAAAATTGATCAGAGTGGTGAAGAAATATTGTTTGCACATGCAAATGCCCTGCACAATTGAACCAAGCCCACAAAAAGCACAAAGGCCTATAGCAGGGGTTCCCACACCAGAGGTCGCGACCTCAAATTGGGTCAGAGTGATAAGTAGGTAGGGTAGCAAACAGGTCATGGGGTCAGTGAGGTATGGTAGAGGATGGATGTACAAAACATCTAAGATTTGACAAACCATGTTAAATTTAGCAGTTTGTACCATGGCTTACTGTAAAACAGGCCTATAAGCATCGCTCTATGCTTATGCTATGGAAAATGTGGGTGATTATTGTGACATCACTGTTTGGTTTTAGCTTATTTTACTTGACAGACAAACAGACAAATACCTATCCACATACTTACCGATCTAAAGATCGATAAGTAATAATATATGAATTACTCACTTCATATCCCAACACAACCAGACAGTAGAAAAATGTCCCCATCCTAACTTCCTCACGACATGATATCGATTCACAAATAAATCTCCAATTCTGACTGGATGATATCCACCTGAAACAAAAAGTATAAAACAGACTGAGAAGCAGGTCAAAACGTTCTTGTGAATTGCGATCACTAGTGCAAACACACAAGAGAAATAAAACTTATAATGTCAAATGGTACAAGATATATAGCAGTTGATTGAGGTGTTTAAATACTCCTTTTTTTGTTTTAGTGAATACTTACTCACTGACTTCGAGAGTATTGTAGCAGGAATCAAAGTGACTATATTGAGACGGACAGAATATCACAGAATAAAATTCATGCAAATGTGATGCATGAACTTTAAACACTCAATATATACCAGTATAATGATTTTGTTTATCATTTCACGAAGAATAGTTTTAATTAAGGGTTGTTTTGTCGGTGAACACTGATTTCTCATTGTTCAAACAATAAGATCAGCCATCTAGTCACTAGTGATTTACTAGATATTTCAAACCTATTATTTCAAGTTTCCAAATGTAAATTGCTTTGTTGAACATTTATGATTCATCCTAACAAAGACCAGGTACACATCTTCCAATCAATTTGTAAGCATTATTTCTTTACAACAAATGATCAATTTCAACATCAGATTTCAACACCATGAATTGATAAACACCCAATTAATTAGGTTTTTTACTTCGGTAACGAGTATGAATAACCATATTGGAATAGCTTGACTTGATTAGCCAATAAGATTTTGTAAATAAATTGGATTCAAAACAAAAGAATCTGTAATGGATGTGTTTTCAAAAAAAATCATTTTTCATAAAAAGCAAAATATTCAGATTTTAAATTTTTCATCTTTAATTAAAATAATATATTTTCCAAATATGAATTTGTTTCAAAATCGATGCTTTTTGACAAACTCATTTAGCTATTGATTAAGATTCTTATGTAGGCCTATGCCTTGGGATAATTAAATTGTATAACATCACAAGAATATATAATAGAAATTCCCTGAAATACACAGATGCAAAAATAAATATAGAGTATTTTCATAAATTGATGACTATTTTTCTTTCCAACAATTACTAAATTATTGCCAATCCAACACATTTGAAGATAACAAACAATTTCTAGGAAAGGGACAGCAAACATCTATGAAATATTCAAAGATAACATTCAACTAAAGACATATCAGTCTGCTGTAGAGAGTAATCAATACTGTTCAACTGCAACCCAGTAATCCAATTTGGATGCTGCATATTCAAGAAGTCAAACATGAAAAACCATTCACAGAACCAATACCCGTGAGGTAATAGGAATTTTGTGTTATAGTGTCATTAAGGTGGTATGTGATATAGTGAAAATGGAATAAGAATTTTTCAATATAAAAAAGAAACTTTCCACATTAACTCAAGTAGTCTCATGGTTAAGTCACATGTAAAACCACTCTCCAATTAAAAACCACAAAGGGGGATAGGAACTTTGTGGTATAGTGTAATATAAAAAAGAAAGAAGTTTCATATAACTAACTTTTATTTAACATTGGAACCGGCTCAGTGCTCTAACTTGATAAAAAATTATGTATAAAGTATAATCTATAAAGCATTAATAATAAGATAATCATTTTTCAGATTTAATAAAATTCAAAAATAAAACACTATAGGAAATAGACTTGGAATAAGAATTTCTACATAGTAAATTTTACATAGTCACTGCAATAAATACAACAGTTTATCCATGCTTGAACATCTGGAAAGAATCTGCAGCTTTAAAAACTTGAAATACATGGAATTATTAATAAAGTCTATATTAAATTAGAATTTGCTTTGTGATGATAATTTTTACATAAAAACCATAACTTATCATACTTTTACAATTTGATAAATTTTAATCCAAGGTCACAACTTCTTGATATATTGAAACAACATGGAGTGATAATGTTAACATGAACTGATAAGCTGAAGTGTTCTGTGTGAAGCAACAGCAGTTGATGATTGTTGCCTGATGACATACATTTTCACAACAGATACTACTAAGATAAGATAAGGCAATACTATGCAGAATATTCAATAAAGTCATTCATATAAAAAATATATTATTAAAATTGAAACTAACTTAGTAAGAAGACTGAAAACTACACATCTTGCTATGTTCGTTTTTCAATCTTTTTATTAGGTTCAGTAAGAGCAAAAATAAGCCTCAAAATTACGAATTAATTGTAAAGTGGGCGCTTCAGAAGTATGTGTACCAATGAGGAGGTACCTACTTCACAACAAGTTTACTTGGTTAACACTAACAGTCCCCAAACATGTAATAGAACTGAAATAGAAAAATCGGGATAACATTATGGCCTAACCCTAGCCTGGTACAAACACTACGGGAATACCAGTAAGTGGGCATATCTCAAAGAAACTAAGGAGAAAATGTTAAAGGTAGTAAAAAGTATTTGCTCAGAGTCTGAGAAAAGGCCTGCACCCCTGATCGCTTTTTCCTTTTTTGTAATATAGGTTGGGTGGGGCATTGGGCATTGCTACTGTTCAAATAGATCTATGATGAAGCTGTAAACATTAAATGACATAAAATATAGATATATAGGCCTACATTGTCAATGTCAGGAAAGTGATAAAAACTGAACCCACAAAGTTCCAGAACAATTTGCGAAAACAAATAAATTTTAGTGGATAGAAGCTGCTTAATATTTAGTCAAAGCTTTATGAAAATAAAAAATCAAACGACAGGAAGTGAATTCACACCAAACACACAGAATGAATAATCATTGCAGAAAACTCAAATAAACCAAGGGCAAACATCACAAAAATTATTATAGCAGGAAGCAGTGAACAGTGACTGTTCAAAATTGATTTATTAGGAAACAAAAAATGAAGTTGAAACCTCAGGGAAGGGAATATTATGAGTCTATGACCTAATCAACATTTGAAATGTTGCTTATCGCATAACACTGCATTCAATTTTAATGATGGATAATGCAACATTCAAAAATATTGCGGTGGAATTTGCATATATCATCATGTGGATGACTTTTATAAAGTCAATGAAAGCATTTGAAATTGGCTTTTAATTGCAAAAAAAAATAAAATTAGCTTATACTGCTAGTTTAAAGCAAATGAATGGAATTCCTGTATCAGTCCATGTATATTAGGCCAAATTGATAAGGTATACTCAGAAATGTTTGTCAAACAATGCAATGCTGACTGCAAATTCAAACTGAATAAAAATTGGTTCGAAAAACGTGTCAAATTTTTTTAGTTATAATAAGCATGAATGACAATGTATCCGAGATTAAATATAAAAATACATTTATGAGAGTATATTGTTACATTGTTGCGGTCACAAAAGTATGATTAATAAAACCACTACGGAATCCATTTATCCATTCTCAACAAGTATCGGTCTTGATGGGTTTCATATATAAAACTAATAGCAGTTTTGGCAAATAAATAAGAAGGCATCTTGAGTAAAAGGTTTCTACTTTTGATTGAAAATGGAGATTTGAAAGGGAGTGGTCGTTATAAACAAACGGTCAATAGGTTTGTAATTGACGGAGAACAAAAGCCGAGTGTTTTTAATTGGTTACTGTGAGGTAGGGTTGCACTCGATTCTTTTCAAATAAAATACGTGATGTGATATAAGAAATGTAAATAAAAGATTCATCATCACTACGCTACCGTTTCAATCAACATTGTAAAAAAAATGATCAATATTTTGAAATGATTTTCACTTGGAAAAATATTAATAATTGTTTACATTGTTATGAAATTGATTACTTTGTAATTAGTTTGTAGTGACTAATGTGATATTATGAATATTTTGGAAAAATCCTATCAATATTATTGGACAACTCGAACAAAGTAGGCTTGGGGAGAAAACTCCATATACCTGTGAATAGGCCTAGACATGAATAACTACAAAAATGGAAAAATTTTTCTATATTCAAATAATCTATAAAATCACAGCACTTCAGTATTAACAGAATTTGTCAAGGAAACAGTAAAATATATATTTTCAATATTAGATTTTATTATTCAAAAAACTTGATGAATTCAATAACCCCAAAGTATCTATTCTGTTACCTATCTATTCCTGTTAAATGACACATAATTTAGGTATATATGCAACTGCAATTCAATAATTATCACAATTTGGTGTCTTTTGCTGTGTAGCCATTGCAATCCAAAATTGGTACAATATTTGAAATGAATGACAATCTTATTGAAACAAATAATTTTTGTACATTAAAAGCATTCAAACATTTCAAATATAAAAGAAGTAAAGTTGAAGTTGATTCAAATGTTTATAAATGCAGTGGCCCATTTGGAACTTCAAGTCATGTATAGTCAGTAAAAAGCATTTTCTTCAATACAGCAGTCTAACCTGCCATGCAAACCGTTAGTTCGGTTAAGATCAATATTAAATGACACCTTTGGGAATTCTTCTGCACTTTGGTATTTCTTTGGTCAAATTAAACTTATCAATCATAATTTGTAACGAGGCATTCTGCTACGATTCAATGCACAATTTTTCGTTATAATATCACCTCAATATTTTGATGACATTCATCCAGCTACACATGCTTATTTGTCTTTATTTTGGCAATGACATTTACAGAATGACAACTGCTAATTCGAGTAGCATCTTTGATCTTAGCTGTAAAAGCACAAACGCTGCACTATAGAGTAGGAAAATGCAAATAAACAACTTTTTAATGATGTATCGGTTAATAAGATGGAACCACACAGTGAAAAAAAACTAATTTGGTCAAGGCAAGCTATTATATTATCATATTATAATGGTGGTAGTTTGAATCCAATGCAATTACACTAAGTTTATAATTGAATATTTTTTGAATTTGAAAAACCATATTTTTTCATATGAATAGGGTAGGATTTACATATTTATCCAGGGGGAGAGAAAAGCTGTTTAGAAAGCTTATTCATATGGTGAGCCACGGCCTCTATTCCAGTCACCAGTCCATGCCAGATATGGGATTAGTTAGCCAGCTATTCATTTTCAGATGCATGGACTTGAATGAATTCCTAAGAAATGGGCTACTGTAAGTGATATAATAGGATTTTAAGCTTTTCATATACACACAGTTATCAACTATTAATTGTTATAAATGATTCAAAAAAATCAATTGCAATGAGAAATTGGAGAAAACAATGAGTGCAGACACTTCCTAATAGTTGAACAGTAAAATTACATCAGGTCAGGTCATTATCATGGTTGTCTCGTTTTTCAAATATTTGAAATCCATTTGAAATCCATACTCTCTACAGACAGAATGTTTATTTAGCAGACAAACCATGACACAGCCAGAACAAGAGAGTTATCAAAACAATTGACATCATTAAATAAATGGATGAAGACTATGATTTTGAACTGATGGATTATTTTTTAAATTTTTGTTTTTCTAAAATGCACGATTCGAAAATAATTTGAAAATTACAATCCTTTTTAATGTAATTCCAAAATAACTTTTTTAAATTCAATTCAACAACCATCATGAGCATGGTACAAGGGAAATCAGAATATTTTATCAAATATAAATTTGAACATTACTTTCCAAATAATGAAACCATACAAAATTGCCTGCGAATATTTAGGTTTCAGTATATAAATATTGAACCATTCAAATGGAGCAATCGAGGGCGCAATTCAACAAAGAATACTCTGAATTGCTAAAAAACAGAGCATTGGCATTGCATCAAATACAATTCACTTTAAAAGTTTCAATATATAAAAGATCCTTGCGTGATTCATGGGTTATTAAGGAGAAATTCTACTTGTTTTTCACTAATTTTCTCTATGCTTTTGTACCCGTGGAACTGTATGCTTATGATGCAGAGAGGCTATAGCAAGATAGACTAACTAACATGGGAATATTTTTGTAGAGTTTCGTCTGACCAAAATAAGACAATTATATACTTCGACAATTCTATATGACAAATAATTTTGTGTTTTTTATTAACATTAGTGTTTAAAAAAAAAAAAAAAAAACACACAACGTTACAGAAATAAATTTGTGATAATGTGCAACAAGACGCTTGGATCACTTAACAGAATTAGGCTTCCATTTATGTCTTAGAAATAATCATATATATATTTCCGGTCATCTGCTTAGTGGGTCAAGCCTTCCTAATTTGAGCATCTTTACTTAAATTCACTTTGACCTTGTTATAACAACAAAAACATCACAATGTTTTATATAATCATTCTGGTTTCTACTTGAGTGGCAGATTGTTGTTTAGAAGCATTCAAGCATATAGTCCTCTCATTCCATTTACGTTTACAAATTTTAACTCGAGCATAGACGGTTGGGAATGACAGTGACGTAATTGATAGTATGTTGTTACAAATAGTTCGAGTTCAAAATCCAATTTGATGAATAGAGGATTAAAATCCGTCAATGAACGAATATCATGGCTTATAGGCCTATTGAATAAAAGTAGTAAAATATCAAGTTAATGCCATGCAAAAAAATTTATACTTATTTTATTCATTGTTAATCTGACATATCCAATTTAAATTAAGATTTGTAAGATAAGGATTTGTTATAATTATTCATGGCGTTTATCATTTATTCCTTCTTAATGGCAAAATCATAATTTATGGCAAATCCTATATAAACAAATAATGTTAACTGTGGTATATATATCAAAATAAACTTGGTGAACAGACAATTGGTTCACAAACAATACTCAATGTTGAAATGGATTGAATATTGAATTGAGATGGACAAGTTCGATAGATAAAAGGCTGTATGGAAGATTGTATAAGTAGGACTTTTATCTGGATTCCTTTTAATCTTATTTCATTTAAATTGAAATCTTTGCTAACTACTAATAATTCAGGTGATAACCTACAAGAAAAAAAATTGAATTGACAAACCTTTGCAATAATCATTTGGGTCTTCCTGCTCATCATCATCAGATCCTCTCAATTCTTCATCTTCATCTTCTGAGTCTTCATCATGGTTTATCGGATCATCGTAAGGTGGAGGATTCTCATCCTCATGATGATGGTTGTTATGGTTTGCAGATGAAGGAACAGGAGCAGACGAAGAATGAGTGTGAGAGTGCCTTAAGTAGGAATAAAGTTTTGTAATAATATTTCAATAAAAGTAATAATTTTTTTTATTTCACACTTTATCAAACCTCTTGCTCCACACAAGTCAAGCAATCCACTGATATACAGCATCATATGAAGAACTACCTTTTTTTTTATTTTCTGGTTCAGCATTGCTCAATTTTACTATACTCTAGGTGAAATGCCATCAACAAAACTACTATTTGATCTATCCACAAAGAGGTATTTACCCTTTATAAAATCATGGTCTACATTAGATTGCTAGGCACAAAGACTGATAGTGAATACAATATATCGTATGGTATATTCAGGATTTCCCTAATGGCCATATGGTTTATGAAGTAGCATAATATAAAGTTAGTGTTGTTTAGTTTTCTTATTCAATGTATTCTCTCTGAGGAACATGAGTTAAGATTTTTTTATTTGTCATAGAAGCAAAAAGAGCTTCTGCAATAAATATATTGATGACGAGAGTCGTGAAGTCACAGGAGTCATTGCTCAGCCACCATGTACAATATTTGACCTTACTTCAAATGACAAAAAATATTCGTATCAATTACAATACTTCAATATGTTATTTATCTAAAAACAATTCAAAACCAGGAAGAAAAGTTAAAGTTCGGATCACAACACTAATCTAATTTTTAAATGAAACTTACAACAAAATCTGCCAATACCTGAAGAGGTTAAATGAGCTTGACCTAAGACTAACAGGAAGTGATAATGACTGTGCTAAATCAAAATGAAGTGAGGATGAGTTGGACAGGAAAATCAATGTCAAACCTAAATTGTTATCTATTGTGTCAAGATGAAAAAACTCCTATGTGTTGATGTGGGTCATGAATAGTTTATCATAGCACAAGGAAAGAACATTAAGGGCATTTTGACTGAATTTCCTCCTATTATTATATCTTGAAATCACATTATCTGCAAGTGCATAATCCCATATGAATAAAAATTTAATTGCTGTATCCAGATCACCATAGGTCATCAAACAGAGTTACCGGTAGGTCCCAATATCTAACTACATTAGAATTTTTATCTTAAAATTAGTAGAATGTGGAATTATTTCACTTCCTTATTACTACAAAGTGTATCGAAAACCAGCATAAAACAGATAAATATTTAATAATTATTGCAATTTAGGACATTGACAATCATTTTCAACTTTCCTGCATTTTTTGTAACACATTATTCAAACACTATTGTTTAACATAGACATCTTGTTTACAAATACATTATAACAATCCAATACAATTATAACTTGACAATTACCCTTACTACAACGACAAGGCAAATGCAATAATATTATCAGCCTAATAATTGATAGTGCCCATTCAAGTCTCACAAGCTTGCCTGTTGCATGCAGGCCTATGTGTAATACAAATGGCTTTTTTTCTACAATTCCAAAAGGGTCTGTGGCACACTTGGGAATCTTTCACACAAGTTGAGAAACGCTGGTTTAACATTGGGGTCTTGATTTTTTCTTTTTTTATGAAGGCAACTTACTATTAATATTAAGGTTATGTTAGTTATAAGAAATGCTGTCCAAAATTTCCAACAAACCCGTGTCTATGATCCTTCTTCTTGTTTTTATCAGATAAGCGATTTTTTGGTTTCCTTTTCTTTCTGGCTTGAATTGCAAGAACTGTAAAATATAAGTTTCTCAAGATGAAAAAAAATAATACTCAGGAAACAAAGTAATCCTAGCATATAAGCCGACCTCCTAAAAACAGCCCTAAAACGGCGGATTTATAAAAATTAAATCTCGTCCTATACGCGAGAGAATATACAATATATCAAAATAATTCAAAAATCTAAGCTAGCATAAAATAAAGCAAATGATCACAAGATTTGCTTATAAGAATAGCAATTTCAAACTGTACAAAATGGATCTTTCAAGGTTGAATGAATGAAATATATAAGATTTGTAAATAAAAAAAGAGATGTTAATACTTAGTCACATGAATAATTACAATGAGATTATTACAAAATTGTTAATCAAATGATTCACGTCAATTACTCAATGGCAAGTTCGTTAAATACCTAAAAAGGCACCCAAAGTGTGGGCGAAACCTATGGGCAGGGGGTATATTCACTTGTCTGACACAGACAGTCCCCGCGAACTCTTACTAGAACTAAAATAAGGAAAATGGGAATAAAATTATGACCCTAACCCTAACCTGGTACATATACCATGGGAGTACCCTTAAAAATGCCTACATCGTATGGTCATGTGCAAGTGGCCATGGCAATATATTTAATATTTTTCCACAGCTAAGCATGGTCATAAACATTTAAATGAGAGAAAATTGAGTCTAGTAAAATGCTTCCATGTGGAAATATTACCTTTTCTTGAGCTCATTGTATTCTCAAGTGTCTTGCTATTCCTTTATTGAGGAAACTTGCAGGTTTCCAAAGCAGTTTTATTTTAATTTTATCAAAATAGTCCTGATATCCTTTAAAGAACTAAAAAACAAAACATTTTTCAAATCTGTTGCACAATTCTATTCTATTGCATCTACATCTTCAAGATTTTAATATGAAAAAACGCAAATTCAACAGTTAATATACAATCTTTATCACAGAAATCTTTATCACATTAAAAGACCAAAATCTAGAAAAAACATAATATACATGCTTCATACAATAAGTTCAAACAAAAAATAATGAACAGTAGCGAAAATGCTTCTAATACATTAGAAGACATCAAACTAAGGCAGCGAGTTGAAAGTTGCATAAATTGAAAAAATGTGCAATCTTATTATAATTGGCAAATCTTTTTGGCACAATTGATGATAAAATATACTGCGAACCGGAGCAAGTATGTTCAAAGTAGAAAAATCGAAATAAATACAGTGATAAATAACATAAATGAGTGCAAACCAACTTGATATTCTATTCATAATAATCGGCTATCAGAAACAATTGACAATTCTAAGAGAATGTCTAATATTTATATATTTTCATTCGGAACAAATGCTTCAAAATACAAAACATTGACTAGAAAACATAAAAGTGACGAAACAAGATTTGGCAAAAATTTGAATATCGCTAATATAATAGAACATCATAAATCTATATCTTTCAACTAGTATAGTAACTCAACTGCGTTATTGGTGCTTTTAAATTGAAAACTTGAATAAATTTCTTAAACAAAGGTATTGAAAATAAACTTGATATAATAGAACAATATAAATCTTTATCACTTTTGAATGTGTACTTAATATTCTTCTATATGAAAACTGAAATAATAAAGAACCCTAGAACACTCAACAGAATGATTAAAGTAACTAAGAAGAATTAAAGTAACTCAACTATATTATTGGTGCTTTCAAATTGAAAACTTGGATAAATTTTCTCAACATAGATATCGAAAATAAACTTGGAATGATTCTTCTAGCTTAGTAAAGTCAACGATTAGCTGATTTCAATTCGAACTTGGGTAAAAACAAAACAAAGTAAAATATAATATCAGTAGCACTTGCTTCTAACCATCTGTTCTACACTGCCAATATTTATGGTAACGGGAAACAAAATGATGGTGAAGTAGACCAGGTATGACAAGCCTATAATCTAATGATTTAAAACCAAGTAATTGCATAAATTAATGAAGCATGTGATGCTAATTAAATTGAAACTCTTGTGTATAATGAGAGGACTCTGTATGGAATCAAGTGATAATTAGCATTGCACTAACAATTTAAATCATAACTGAGGTAGGAAAATATTTTCCCAACATAGTTCTAAACTACCCAGGACATTGCCCACTGCTATAAAATATGGTCAATGATGAAATTACATACACAATTGTAATAAGAGTCAGTGGAATACACACACATATATATATATATATATATGTATAATATAACAGGGTCTGGGTATCCATGAAGTCCCTTTACCATTTCAATTTTGTTATGAAGTCAGTTCTTAATACATCTCAACCAGGTTTGTTGTTTTTTAATCGTTAATTGTTCAAGTATTTTTACTTCATTCGATCATCTGTGAGGGCCAAAACAATATATGGTATCGATAAATTCTCTTTGCAATTAAAAAAAAATTCAAGACTTCATGGACAACCTATATATATATATAATCGGAAATGTGTATAGGATGATATAATATGACTGTCTCAAAGGTCTATTCAAACTTGAGTATGTCTGAAATCTGAATATAAAAATCCAATTAAAAAATAAGTAAAAGAGAACCTGATATCTTACTGCATACAGTGATAAACTTTCACAACAATAGCTGATAAAATAATCATATATTCTCATCTCATAAAATTGGTCACCAAATTAACTAGAGCACTTTTTAACATCTTGATTAAAATATAACATCTTGATTAAAATATAAAAAGCTTGCCTCTCTTTTTTGAAGAAATTGGAACATTATAAAAAGTTCAAAAATCTGCATCTCCTGTGTATATATTTTCTTCTTTTTCCCATCAAATACAGAATGAAAAAGGAAATCAGAAATCCTAATACAAAATATTGCATTCTACGTTTCCAAATCAACTTTGATTCATAATCTTCTCCGAACAGGTCAGGCAACAACATATTTTTCACATAATCAGGGTCCAAAAACAAACGAAGATAAACAGCATAGAAACCAGCAGCTACAGCAGATTGGTGAGCACTGCAATAATCACCCATTGCAACATCCATCAGTAAATTGCGATTCTGCCATTCGAGTTTATTCTTATAAATCAGATCTTCAACCATATTATAATCAAAATCAGGGTTTACATTCACCTCGCGAAAACATCCTAATTTTGGATGCTGCCACTTCATTGCTCCTTCCAACCATGTTCTATTTACAGTATTCATGAAACCGATTGCACCACATATCATTCCTTGCTCCAAAAAGATATCATGGAACTGATAAGGTACTGTTCCGTTTTTAAACAAAGAATCCATTTGAAAAACTACACTGGTACACAGCTTTCGAAACATCTCTTTCAAACCTCCACTATTTGCCAACTTTTCTTCAAACTTATCATGGCAACCTACGGATATACCAAGTTGAAACCATAATACTTGATGTGTCGTATAATATAATTTAGTATCAAGTTTTGTCATCTGTTCCCAGCAGACATCTATATCACATTTTTTGAAACCCTGATTACCAAAAAGTGTGCCCATGCATTTGTCACTGACACTTTCATCAAAATGGTCTGGTTTATGATCTCCTATGTCTTCAAATTTAGTCCAAGGTAATTCACTTTTAACAATTTTACCAATTGCCTGTGGTTTAAGCTCATACATTATCCATGGTTTGTCAATAACATGCATAAAATTTGAAAAATATTCCTGATCTTTCTTTTTCACTTCTGGATAAGCCAATGCCGCAGTTTCATCAGCTACTTTTAAAATTGATTTAATTTTATTTTGAATTTCAATGTTGTCTCTTACTTCTGGATAAGCTCCAGATTCGCCCTTCTCTAATGCTCTTCTCAGCTCCCCCTGCACACTTCTGAGCCCGAACAAACCATCCAAGTTGAGTTTGTCATATCGTTTTGAGAAAAAGTTGACTAAATTTTCAAGCGAATTCAACAAGTTTTCCAAAGTTGGTTCGAGGCTTTCTATCTTTGTGTTAGCCTCAGCATTTCTGAAATCAATTAAGACAGACAGCACAAATATCAGCAAATAACATTTCATTGTGACAATAAATTATTAATAAGAGTATCTGGCTGAATACAACAAACACAGTACCTAAAATTTCAAAACAAATGTTTCAAAATAGTGTGTGGATGATCGAATGTGGTGGTTCATAATCAGGTTGACTGTTTACACAGATAGGATGCTGAGGGGTCTCATATAAGTTCACTAGTGAGAGACTACCCACTTGGGAAATTAGTATTATATCTACCATAAGAAAGGTTGAGACAAACTTTTTTATATGATGAGATTATTGTTGCCATGGCAAACAAGAACCAAACAATAAGAAATTGAGTGATAATAATGATATGGGCCGACTCAATTTTAAATAAGTCAACACTGATATAAAAGTAAAAGGAGAGTAGAAAAAATATAGGAGTCAGGACGCAACAACCATGCCAGCACACTTCCATCTCTTTTTGATTAGAATTTCAATTTTTAATGAATCACAAGAAGTTCTTATGCACTTGGAACTTTATACTGTTCATATTGATCACAGTTGGTATGTAACAATTGTCGCCAATAATTTCAGTTTTTTAGGTTTAGTGATTGGTATAATAAAAATCATTACTAATAAACCAAATGAATTTACAATAATTCAGACTAAATGCTTAAAGATCCAACTTTCACAACAAACCAAGAAGTATATTATACCAGTCAGTACTGCAGTATACATTATACACAAAGAAGAATGTCGATGATGGTGAAAAAGAGAAATTTCCAACTGATATACACTTGAATATTCATTATTTATATTTTATTGAATTGCTTCTGGCTGTTCTCATACAGTCATATTTCCTGTACAAGGCTCTGTAAAAGAAGACACTGATACCGAGAAAATTAATAATCCTGTTTTTATGGGACAAGAATCCTGGAATCAGAGCTGAAATTACCAACAAAAACTTACTGAACTAATAAACAAACTGAATATATTACAAAGAAATTAAGCCATCTCGAAATACATGCCGATATTACGGTACTGGTACGGTACCGTACCGGTGCCATTGCCAGACTGGTCAAGTCCAAAACGTCTTTCATTTTTATTGAACTTCCAAAGTCTTTTTTGACTATGACTTTTCTAATGAATGACACAGAAAAATCTGTCATACTACAGTACTACAACCAAACTCGTAACAACTGGCAACGTTGATGTATTTGGCCAAGAAGATAAAATTCTCCTCGAAATATTTCTACGTCCAATGGATAAATCAGACACCTTATTAACCTACAACTGCGCTGACAAAAGGCGTGCATAAATTTCAAACCAGCTGACGGACGAGAGAAACTACTAACGTCGGAAAGTTGCAACTTGAAATTATCTCACGCCCGCGCTTTATTGAATACCTACAATGCGTTAATGACTGAACCGTGCTTAGCTGAAACATTTTACTAAAACATTACTTAAAATAAATTGCGACATCTTACATAGTATAATTTTCCCTAACTGCCTCCCATAAAAGAAACCCAACATTCAATTTTTGAAAATGAGAAATTACCACTCGTAAATTCAGTGAAGCGCGGGTTGTTTGCTGTGGCGACCTCTCGATCTCTTCAGACGGCAGTTCCAATGACGTAATAGTGTTGATCGAAACGAGAACATGTGCAAATTTGATACCCGCTCGCATATGGTAAATGATTAACATAATCGACAATGAGTTTATTTTTACCGTATGTTTTTCAGGTGTTCGTAGGTAACTTCCCTAAACCTTGTCAGGTTAAAGGTGCAAATACTGAGGTAGGCACCGGTTGAAAACCGAGCGCATGTTTGTTTACAAACTGAAATTCCCCGAAAATAAGACTGGGTCCTCTTTCATTTTTTTCCCGAAAAATAACACTAGGGCTCATGGACCTTTCCCCGACTTTTGACCCCGGAAAAATTCTTCCTATACTTTACCATTGCAAAATTTTTGGGGCTATTTTAAGAGTGCTTGTGCGAGTTGGCGCCTGTAAAATTGGGTATGTGTTTCGAACCATCATTATGATTCATCGCATACAACAATCTGTTTTTTAAAAGTACCGATAAAGAATTGTAGCTTAGGGTATCACAGCTATTTCTACACTAATTTTTTATTACTGCAATTAAATTAAAACTCCTAGGAAGACAGAGTGATCATTGAATTATCTGATTTATATTTAAGTTTCCAAAACACAACGAATAGAATTCAAAAACGCGTAAACGAGGTAATGTTTACGACCACGCTTGAAAATCTGTCTGAGTGAGAAAACGGTTTGAGCGGATGCGAAAAGTGGGCGTTGTTACGTCACTATATCTTACTATCGACTAGGTAAAAAAAAATTCGCGTTATTGACTAGGTCTTATTTTGAGGGGGGGGGCTTATATAAAAAATCATTTTTTCAAATTCAGGCTAGGTCTCACTTTCGGGGAAACACGGCAGGTCAGTGTTAGCTTTTCTTGCTCTAGTATGAATTACAGCAAGCCGAGGTCAACCGCACTCACTCAGAAAGAAAAAACTTAAGAGGTCCAACAATTGGATTAATTACGGTACCTATACCGCATGAATACACAGTGGTATGGTCAATACCTTTGAGATTTAGTCGGTTTTGCTCGCTTTCGCAATATACTTCGGCTTGTTTCCTCGATCTTCTTTGGCCTGTTTTCATGTATCACCTTCATCTTCGCTTAGTAAATGCCTACATGCATCAATGGCACACTTTCTGAAACTTAGCCATGTTGCCCAAAGCCTAATATATAAGTGCTTGTTACAATTCAACTGTTTTTATTTTGAGAACTAATTTCGGCACAGTGCTAAAAAAAATTATAATACATTTCAAAATAAAACCCAAAAATAGTGGTAATCATAGATCAACTCTTTCCGAAAGTTATGTCAGATGTAAAATTCTAGGCAGGGATGGCCAATATCGAATAGTTCACTATTTCGAATACATTCGAAATTATTTTTTTCGAATATGAAATTTCGAATACTTCGAAGATAAAATCCACTAATTGAAGCTTATCTAAATGTATGCAGGAATGTCCATACAATAAGCAATGAAATAACTGCTATCTACAAGTTACGACCTAGCTATATTACCAGGCATTTCATATTTGCAGATTACTGCAGTATAATACCATGAGTCATGATAACAGAATTAAATTAATACGGCAATAGTGATATAGATGATGGATTTGAATATTTGCGCAACACAAAATTATTCTAGTAAAACGCCCATACTTTTAAATACCAACCATTGTCTAAATTATTTGCCAAAAAGCGGGATAAAGTATGAGTTATTTTTCCGACTCGTGACAATTTTTTCGTGAGTACAAAAATACGAATCAAAAATTAATTATATTCGGGAACTTTACCACACATTTTAAGTCCGCAGATCGCCGTTGTATTATTGAGTAATAATACTTTTATTATTTTATAAATATGAAAATAGGAATCAAAAACTATTTATAATCGGGTAGTTTACCACACATTCTAAGTCCACAGATCGCCGTTGTATTTTGTAGATACGAAAATAGGAATCAAAAATTAATATTAATCGCGAGTTTGCCACACAATCTATGTCCACAGATTGCCGTGATATTGTGCCGAATATAATTAGTTTTTGATTCTTATTTTCGTACTCACGAAAAAATTGTCGCATGTGAGAAAAAGAATTTATACTTTTTCCCGTTTTTTGGGAACTAATTTGGATAATGGTTGCCATTGGTTTGTATTTAAAAGAATGGACTTTTTACTAGGATGATTTTGTGCTGCGCAAATATTCGAATCCATGACCGATACCACTATTTAAAATGCCTTACCGTGTTAATTTAATTCTATTATCATAACTCAAATGTTGGTAAATCGGGCATTTTACCACACATTTCAAGGCCACAGATCGCTGTTGCATTTCAGAATTATAATGTTTTATTTTGTAGATACGAATCCGAAATTAATTACAATTGGGCAGTTTACCACGTGTTTCATGTCCACAAATACCCGTGGTATTTGGTATTAATGCCTTCATTATTTTATCAATAGGAAAATAGGAATCAATATTTAATAATATCGGTCAGTTTACCACACATTTTATGTCCACAGATTGTCGATACAACCATGAGTTACGTTGAACAAAATTAAATTAATACGGCATGACATTTTAAATGCTGGTACTAGTCATGGATTGGATTATTTTGCGCAACAAAAAATCATTCTGGTAAAGGATCGATACTTTTAACTATCGTTATCAAAATTATTTGCCAGAAATTATTTTCTAATAAATCGACTTGTTTTTCCATCTTTGACAATTTATTGGATATCGTAACAATGACGGGTATAAATACCGTATTTCCCGGCTAATAAGTCCACATGGCAAATAGGACGATGTCTATTTTAAGCACTCAAAAAGTTTTTTTTTCCATATAGGCCTCCAATAATACGGGTAGAAAAATTGTGTCCCTGTTGTTCAGTTATGCTGATATGCGCTAATAATTTTATGTGTTTAGAACCAGATCATGTTAGTTTGGTAGAATCATACTCACAGAATTAACTATTTTTAACAATTGAGCGATAAATTTAAGTTGTAAAGCGGCAATCATTTTGGACAACCTTTATTAACCCGAATGTTGAAATAATTTTGGAATGTGACAAGTACTACATTGTACGTGCACGGGTTATTTCGCAGCTGTGTTTTCCTGTCCCTGTCGTGTTCTGCTGAATCGGCAAAACGAAAGGGTCGCAAATCACTTTATCTCGGTGGCCGTGTTTCTCTTTAAAGTAACGATAACCGACCTGCGATTAAATATCATGATTGATATAATAATAAGCAGGCCACATAGAAATAAAATTAACATACTTTTTCAAATGTGCAAATGTGTCGCAACACTATGCGACGTACGGTCGCACAGAATATGAACAAACAAAGTGCCGATTGTATTTCATCGTCATTACAATACGTGAGACAGCGTAAAAAGTCGTTTGAAGATTCCCGTGAAACGAAACACCACGTTTACGGCGAAAAGTGGCTACTATTCGGAATTATTCGAAAATCAGCCGAAAAGGTATTCGAATACTTTGATATTCGAATACATTCGAATATTCGATTCGTTTTGGACAACCCTGATTCTAGGCCATGGGAGTAATGCAATACTAGCTTGTTTAAACTTTTTATGCCATGTTCAAGTCATGTAATACTAATTTATTTTAGGAAAGAAAACATCTAATACATTCTTCAATATGAAATATTAATAAAGATATAAAACAGTAATACAAAACAGGTAACTGTGGTAATGAAAGCAGCACTCAATTAAAAACCTTATACTTAGCAAGGCTTTACTGCATTCGGTAAGCTGAGTTGTCAAAATCATACCAAGACAGCATTTGAAAACAATGATAGTGCAATAGAAAATGGAATTTAAACTACAAAAACAAACAAATCGAGAGTAAAAAAACAGCTTAACAGTATCAAACTCTATTTATATATCTCATAGAAAATGTCCCAGGGTTGCAGGACCACAAAATCATGCGAAACACTAAGTTCAGATCTTTGAACAATATGCATCAATTTCACCCCACCATATGCCACATCAATATTATAAATGATAACCAATAACGACATGCATTATACTGGGTGAGTCAAAAAACCTCCCACATTTCAAATAAAAATTAAATGAGAAAACTTTTCATTTTACTCAGGTTGACAAGGATGTTTGGCTGATGAAAGCAACAGTGTGTTGCAACAAATAAGCACCTTAGAGTAAAATTAGTTAATAAGGATGTCGAGTACAATTGCTATTGAATTTTTACAAAGACTTTTCACCAGTCACTAGTATTAAAGAGAGAGTAGCAAGATAGTGATGGCAATTTTAAACTTCAGAGGTCTGTTACTGGAATTTCTTGTTGTCCTTCTGTTCGAATATCTGTGAAATGTTCTAATTCATCCATTGACGATTTCTTGGTCGCAACAAAACCTTAAAATAAACATGGAATGCAGAATGAATATCAAGTAGTACCTTGACTGTTGGAAATTCGGCGCTCCAGAAGTGTGTGTATCAATATGGAGGTAACTTATTTTGTTTGCCTACTTTACATCAAGTTGTTTAGAGGGACTGAAACCTATGGGTGTATATTCACTTGGCTAACACAGACAGTTGCCAAACTCGTATAGAATTAAAATAAGGAAAATCAGAATAAAATTATAGCCTAACCCTAACCTGGTACCCACACTACGGGAGTACTGATTTGGGCTGTGATGAAATATTATCAATATCTATTGCAAAGAAATAAGCTTAGGATACAGCCTAATCTTTTCCATTTGTTCCTCTTCCATCTCCTCCATGGTTGCAAGCCTTCAATCTTCTCATCCAAGAAATCTCATTGAACCAATCATAAATAACAAATAAGATATCAACACTTACGAGCAGAGTTAGGGGCGCTGGCATCTAATGATTGATTATTTGATTGTTTCCCAGTGTCTTCATCTTCTGAAGATAAAGATGAAGCTGCAGAAGGTCTTCCATGCAGGTCTTGTCTCTGATCTGGAGTCAGAGGTCCTAAATGTTTAATATGGATTGTATAAAGATAGCCAGCCGGTGGTTACGTTTAAAAAAAATTCACAGATGGCATATAAATACTAATACAACTGTATTTCTGTAGCGTTTCGCCTGACCGAGATCAAGAATATTTTAGACAAGCAATGTGCAGCAAGACTCTTGAATCAAATAAAAGAGTTTTCTTTATTCTAGCTACAGCATCCTTGACTTATTCGCATGAAAATTCATAGAGCAAAAGCATAGAGCAAGGAAGGGTAGTTATTCTCATGCGACCGGAATTAATAGTTATGGTAAATAAATTCTAACATAAACAGAGATGTCACAATAAAAATATACTACAAGGCAGTTCAAAGGTATTTTTATACAATTATGTACTTGATAGATCAAAAACCTTCTCAAGGCTTAAAGTTTGAACAACTATTGATAGTGAATATAACCAGTTCATCTGACTATTTTAGCATGGCATTTCCTCATTAAATCCTAAAAAAGGTTCATTCTCTGGACTTTGATATTTCCTATGCTACCTGAAATAGGAACAGGAGATGCTGGCAGTTTCTTTTTATTTGATTGTCTCTCTTTCAACGCTGATTCCAACTTACGAAGAAGCTTCCTCGGATTCTTTTTTGCTTCCGTTTCTGCATCTAGAATAAAGATTTAAGAATAGAGAGGCATATGGGATTCTAATCCGAGATATAAAACCGGTGATGACTACACAGCTAACTGCAATGCTTCAACCACTATGCAGGCCATCATGATCCACATGGATATTAAATTGTTTCAAGACACTTTGAAGAACCAAAAGAGGAACTAGGATTGAGCTCAGACGAATAAGTAATAATAATAAAACTTAGACGATAAAGATAAGGATAATTTCATACAATTCAAACTGCTAATCATCAGACAAACCTTTCATAACATGACCAGAATCTTTCATAGTTTTATGTTGTGTTTTCCATATTGTATATATATGCAGAAACAATGCAACATAAAAATCATTCACGACTGCTATGACCTGTTTCCTTTTGTTACAGTCTCTGAAAATGAGAAACAATATTTTGAAAAGATAAATAATCACATTGGTTAATTTTTAATGTTAAACGAGTTGAATGGAAAATTTTGGTCTTGCTCTCCATTAGATCCCCTAAATTCCTGAAAAAATCGCACATTTCAAAAACGTTTGGCAATGTTCTTCAATTAGGCAGATAGCAACAGAATATTAAATCAGTCTTTAATTTTGAGATAACTGATGAACGATTTGGGTAAAACAATGTTCTTAAGATATCAGTAAAATGAATTCATGTTTTTTTTGTACACTTTTTATTTCGCTGAGAACAAGGCTGTTCCCAAGAATCCACTCCTAGGTGAAGAGTTTGGAAGGGAAGAAACCTGGAAGGTTCAGCATTGCCTACCCCATTCATGAATAAAGCCAGCATGAGATAGAAGGAAGGAATTTACCCTGGAGATTTTTACCCGCGATGCCGATATAGCTAAGCCTGTCGCTTCAATCACTAACTAGGCCTTCGCGCCACACAGATGGAGGCATTTCTACAGATGAAGAGGCAACACAATACCAAAAAGCTGAATAACATGTTTCAAATATTCCTATCCCTTAATACTTTACAAAATAACAGACCTCCGTCATCCGTAGCTTATATTCAAAAATCAAAACAAGATTACTTGTGTAATTTTTCCTCTCTTAAAACTTGCAAAGCAATTCTTGTTATATTGAACGACATCACGCAGAATGGGAAATTCTGCTCTTCATCGAGTGACAGACGATAGAAGTCGGTAAATAAGCTGGAAACCTGCAACAGACAAACAAGAGAAGGGGAAATTTTCATGACTCTGAAAAGCAGAGAGATTGTGGCCATAGGACTAGAAACAATACCGTACTTTATTTGAATATTGCATTTGTTAAATAATATAGTTGCTTCATGGTCGGTAAAAATTAAATCCACATCATGCCTGGCAACTGGCAAGTAAATATTCTTTGGCCAGACTGAAAATATTTTTGCATCAACTTCAATATTATAATTAATATCAGTGTTTTCAAAATAATGTCAGCCAGATCACCATTAAAGTATGACTATTACTCAAATATACTCATATAAGTATTGTCCATTCGAATGCTGTATTACAACAGCACTTATAACTATTAATTGAACTAAAACAACTATTAAGTATCTGTCAATTTCATCCATAAAAGTATAAAACAGTGGTTCTCAAACTTTTTAAGTCGTGCCCCTATTTGAGAATTTGTCAAGTCTTGCGCCCTAAAATAACTAGCTAACAACAAGCTACAAATAACAGATAGTAAGGGGAAAGTATGTTTTACTAAAGAAAAAACGTTGAAAACACGTGGAAGGAACGGAACTAGCCAAAATAGAGAAATGTAAATATCCAAAACAAAGCGGGCAAGATCAAATCTAACAAATATTTTTATTTTTACTTAGCTTCACGCCCCCTCAAAAAGTGTCTACACCCCTCTTGTGGGACGCGCCCCACCATTTTGAGAATCACTGGTAAAAAATAATCTAGCAACATATATTATGATTAGAAAGGTTCAACAGGAAGGTACTACTTACATCAGAGTCAGATGTACCATGTAGCATCTGCATTAAACCTAAGAATCCAACTCCTCGAAGATCAGTCGCAGGATCATTACCTTGACAGAAACAATTAATTGAAATGTTGAGTTGAATCTCAATACATATTTACAGAATGAAAATGAAAATCCAGCAACTACATTCTAAAAAACCAACCATGAACTTTTCTGGAATTGATAATATTAGTCATTTTGACCTAAACAAAGTCTATGACAGTTGAACAAATTTTTTCAGTCTGGTAACAAGCACATGAAAGATAACACCCAAAATCAAAACTAAGAAAAACTCATTCTACTAGTTGATCAATGATTAAGTGAGAAAGTCCAAAATATATGAATTCGCCATGGCATTATATTCAAAACTACCTCTTTACTGGACACAAAACATCATTTATAATTTGGAGCTCAACCAGATTTTAAGTTGTTTAAATGTTTCATTATACAATAAAAGCATTGCTTGCATTCAAATTTTCATGTTAATCGAAACCTTAATAACAAAAAGAATAACTGTTAATATCAGATTTCCATTCCAGCTGAAGAAATGAGACAATTACAATATCAAACTGACCTTGGAAACCAATAGTTTCCCAATGTGTCCCCCTTCTTGCGCAATCAAATTTCGATCCTGTGAGTTTCTTATAAATTGTTTGTAAAGTACGACCATGGATATCATCTCCATCATCAAGTTGTGCTGAGAAACAAAGAAATGATCAGCGATGAGAAATATATGTAGTACCAGGTATACACAGACCCATAATGTGAAAAATTACAGCAGCCAAGAACTGTAAGTCTGAGATGGGGTGAGTGATCTTGCAGATTGAAATCCCATGTGACGAAATTATGTGTGAGAGGATTACTGGACTTCACACCGCCATAGGGTAGTTCCCGTAACGGCTTATCGGTTATGGCTTCCTCCACCTTCAAGCCCATGCATCTGAAAACAAAATAACTGGCTACCGTAACTAATTCCATACCCGGCATGGACTGGTGACCGTACGAGAGGACGTGGTTTGCCATATGATTAAGCCATCTTAGCAACTTGCCTCTCTCCCAGGATAAATATGTAAATCCCATCCCAATAACAATAAACAAATTATCTTACTTTGTGCAATGCAAAATATCAAATCTCTTTCTTCTACTAATGATTGATGTAATTTAGGAGGACCAAATAAAAAATGTAAAAAAGCTGCAAATCTAGTTCTGTTGATTGTTGGTTTGATATTTTTTGTATCAAGAGTTTTTGTTTGAAAATGTTGGAGAACTTCAGTAAAGGATACAGAATGCGTTGTCTTCACTCCTCCAGTACCTGAAAATATTTGAACATAATGAAAAGTTGTGTCAACTGTTAGTACAAACTGATAAGCAGAAATTTCCAATTTGTAGGATAAGTATGCTTAAGAGTAAAACTGCTGGATTTTTTCAAATAATTCATAAAACACATTATGTGTTAGGCCACCAAAAGCATTAAAATTGGTATTTCTCCCAATACATAACAGACTGTAAAGAGACATGACTACTTCGTAATAGAGAACTCAATAACTTCTCTTGTGCCTGATATAATAGGAAACATTTAAAAAGAAAAGAATCTATAGATAGTAAGTTCAGACATGAAAACAATACTGTTCATTAGATAACACTCTTGGATAGTGGATACCTTTTTCTCTTCACCCTGGAAGAAAGGCATGTCTCCCATCATTTGTCGTGCTGATCTCAACCCAGTCCAACAGCAGTCTAATAATCAGTTACTCCTACTATGCTGAGTATAAACTATATCAGTGGTTCTCAACCTTATATAAAGAGCTAACTTCAGGAGCGAAGTCTCTTCCTTTCCCCCTTCTACCCCTCCTCTTACCTCATCTTCTTTTCTGCTTGAGTTTCAGTTTGGCGTGAAGAAAATGGCAGAGTGGGGGCTAGGAGAGTGGCTGGAATAGGTAAGTGGGGGGAAGGGGAAATGGAACAGGGTGGGGTTGAATAAGAGTGAGGGGGTTAGAGGCAAAGTGGGAGAAGCTGGTGCCGAGCGATGAACTTCCCTGACACAGTTAACGACTTTAATTACGACAGACAAATGCTTTCACAAAAATCAAATTTACCCATGATAATTAAAAAATTTACAGGGGTAAACAGATTAATGATGTCAAAACTTTGGAAACTCTGATGAATGATAAAACTAAATGAATACAGCAAAACAATAAAACAAAATAGGAATTGTATTTCGCACTTGTCCTCTGCGCAGATTCCAATGCCTCCCATTCTGATCTCTCTTGTTCTAATTTTTCAAGCCATTCTTGTCTTTCTGCTTCTCGTTTCTTGTCAGAATCAGCAATTGTTTCTAATCCTTCACCTGCTTCTTCAAAAACCTAAAACAAAATTAAAAACAAGAATTGAAATGAATTTAATTTGAACAATAAAGAAGTAGATATATCTCTTTTTATTTTTTAGCTCTTTTTTCACCACCATGATGAAACACACAAAAGGTTATAATGACACACTATCCAGTGCATAAAATTGGATTTTTCATTTTTATACTGGGTGAAAGTGGATCCCGTTATCTAGTTTGGGGTCTAGTCCTAGGTATATATATATACACCGGTATATAGATTAGATGAACATTTCATAATTTCAGATGCATGGACAAGGGCAATGGAGGAGGTAGAAAAAAATCTTGTTAAACATCCCCAAAATGAAAAAGTCTTGAAAAAGAAATGTTTCTTGTGATCACCTCCACAATATTTGACTCTGTGTGGGAAATTTAGTAGTTTGGTAGCAAGTGTGTTTTAACACTACACTACACTACAGCCAAGTGAATATCAATGTAAGCAATATTGTTTGATAAATTTACACAAAACTATAGACACAATGGTGGAGAAAGCTGACCAGCTGGTACATAAACCACCACCAATAATCCACAGAGTTACAACATGAATTTCCTCCTCAAATAACTCCTACAGAGAAATCAATGGCGGTAATGTCATTCGTGTTACTTATAATAAACAATATGCCAAAACCGAATAAATGACAATAAGCCAAATTTTCACCAAATCAAAAATGTACCTTGAAATTTTGATCCTCCAATTTTTCAAAACCAAGTTCAATATTCACGTCTTTATCCGAAATAACATTATTCGTGTTGGTGTTCGAAGAACCTCCTGTAACCTCCATTATTTCATTATTTCACTAAATAAAAAAAATAAAAAAATATTGAATATTCCATATTCAAACCAATATTTGTTTTATGTATTTTGTTGGCATTTCATTTGTGTGCGTTAAAAATGTTGGGAACCAAACGATTTAAACAACCAAATAAAACATAGGAACTACTTTAGGTCAAACTCCTGCCAAAGGGATGAAAATTTAGTAGTTCGATAAAATTAACGAGAAGATAAATGACTGTTGCAGACTAAAATTATCAAAAAGTATTTCCAATACTCTGTAATTGAAACATGACCAAAATTAAGCCAAAAAAGGGCATTTGAAAAAACGCATTATTAGCTGACAAAGTTTAGCGTTGTAACTTAAATGAACTGACACCCAAAACACTAAACCAGGGTCTTTCACTGATATTTTGAAGATTATTTTGACAAGGTATTATCCACAAAATAGCAAATGAAAGACTGTAATTTAGTCTCAACTCAGTGCAGCAGTGAGACCAAACAACACACAGTTGAGGCACAAGAAATAGTAACATTATCTATAAAACCCTCAAATGCAGAGTTATTTTTATCCCACATAACTTCTCAGATTGAGTTAATCTTAGTTTTGCAGTTGTGACATAATTTACAGGTAAATTTCATGCACCAAAAAATCTCCTCCCACAGCTGAGTAAATCCACATTAAAGAAGAGTAAGAATTTGGAAAAAATGAGGACGCTTAGTTTCATAGATCAAGTATAAAGATCAAAATCTAAACGTTTGGATGAATAGAACTGTGATTCATCACGATCTGTTCTTCGAACCAAAACACCATCTTTAAAATAACCTTGTTCTTGCCATTCAAACATTTCTTGTGATGTGAAAGGTCCATGGATTTCAGAATCTTCCTCAGTCCATTTAAATTCCCATTTTATTACATTTTCACCGTTACTATTCTCATTCCTATTAGTACTTCCAGATTCAATCATTTTGTCTGTTTCATCTATGTTACTTGCTAATATATCCAAAGCATCATCGTCATCTGCGTCATCAGGTATAACTGGCTCTTTCGCCTTTTTCTCGGCCTCCATTTTTTCAATTTTATGTTGAAATTTTTCGTAAGTATCTGTATAAACATCGTAATGTCCGGCGCCAGTCATTTCATCTGCTAGACCAGTCAATTCCAACAATTTCTCTTTCTGTTTAGCTTCCTCTTCAGCATGATTTTCATTACCTGTGCTTGTTTCCTCATTTGTAGCATTAAGGTCGTAAACTTTTTCTTTTCGCCATGAACGTTTCTTCTTCTCCTTTCCGCCGTGGCGTCGAAGAGCTCTGGTTAATGTTTCTCCAGGTAGCATGAGAGCAACTATTTTCTTCAAAACTTCAAGTTCATCTAAAGTATTTTTTCCATCATCAGATGAATCTTGCTCCATTTCAACATCTTTCTTTTTAACTTTCATCCAGTCAATATTATCCAACCAATTATCCCGAATGACGTTCTCCTTCCGGAAATGATAATTCCCTTGAACATCAAAGTCTCCTTCAGCCATTTCCTCCTTCAGGTTGAAAGGTGTAATCCCAACTTCCTCCCCTGTGTCCACATAATCATCTTCTGCTCCTTCAACATCTTCTTCTGTTAATTTTTCAAAATCTTCTTTCTTATTATTATCTTCTTCATCACTATCAAGGCTGTGGTCGAGTTTGAATCGAGATTGATGATGACTCCGTCCAACAATATCTTCCTGATTATTTTTTAGTTCAAATTTTTTTGTTGATGCATCATCATATTTTGGAAATTTATGCACAGTCTCTTCTGCACCAGCTTCACCACTGAATCTCACTCTTTTTGACATCTTATCCTAAAAAGTACTGGTATCTGGCTTAGATACCGTATTGAGCTGTGACATACGGAATGCTATAGTATAACTGTGAAAAGTAAAAATTTCAGTCAATAAATATTTTTAAGATAAAATAAAAAATTGGAAAATATCCATTCCAGCATTTCACACTGAATACAGGTATCACTAAACTCTGAAAATGCCATCAACAGAGCATCATAAGAGGCCGAGGCTTGAAGTCACTGCTGCTTTTGCGGAAGCCTTCTTCGGAGATGTTCTAAATTCCACGACATGGCGCTGGGTTTTTTGATTTACGAAACAATAAATCTCTCTGCGTGTTCGGTATGAGCATGAGTGAGCACATTGTCCGGTCACTTTGTTATCACTTGCACAATATTAAACATAAATAATAAGCAGAGCGCATACTATTTAATATATTCATCCCCACTATTGAAGTTTTGAGCAAAATAATCACTTTCCCAACCCTTCCAAATACAAATGGATGTTTCCCGACCCTTGACCCCTGAAATTTTTTTCTGGAGTTGGTAATGTGTTTTCTCTTAGTATCGCGTTACTTCAACTGATAGTGTTCCCTAAATTGTTTACATGTTAGTTTTTAAATGTTCATAATCAGTCATTTCATTTCATTTCAATTTAAGTCATTTCAATTCAAAATATTAATTCATGGCGTATAAAAATACCGACAGCTAATTTTAGAATAGTTCATATAGCAGCAGTATTAGAAAAATACTCGCAAAGGAGTGGAACGAAAATATTAAAAATGGGAGATTTTCTGTGTCGAGGTCAATGTTTACTTGCCTCGTAGCGGTGCTGCCACCTACACTTTTTTGGCGGCATGGCCTGCTGTCACCTACACTTTTTGGAGACATGGCTTGGCCCTGTATTGACCTCACCACAGATACCCACCCCACTTGCTCAAAAACTGATTGGACAATAATAAAACAAATGGCATTTTTACCAACATGCAAAATTTCTGCAATTCACATGGGGACCGCTGCTCTCGTCTGATTCTGTAAACTGGCTTTTTCTACTACTGATTTTGTAACTCGCTTTTTTAGTCCTGCCATCTTCTTCCTCTGTTTGTCTACTACCATTTATTCTCGCTTGATTTTGTAACTCTGTCATTTCGCTTGTGCTGTTTTTTTGGCTGTCTTCTATTCCGACTCCTGGCCCCTTCCTACTTCCCGTAAACTCGCATTAACTCTACTGCTTTTTCCTGTCCATGTCTCTCCCCCTCAGACTCTGTTTCGCTTGTGCTGTTTTTGCTGTCTTCTTTTTTCGACTCCTGGTCCCTGGCCCTGGTCCCCTGACTCTGTTTCGCTTGTGCTGTTTTTGCTGTCTTCTTTTTTCAACTCCTGGTTCCTTCTTCTTAACTCGCATTAACTCTGCTGCTTTTTCCTATCTTTCCCGTCGTGTCTCGAACTCTGACTGGCCCCTCCCTACTTTCTGATTTTGTAACTCGCTTTTCTACTCCGCTGCTGCTGCTTTTTATTTAGCTTCTTCTTCCCTGAGCCCGCAATCTCTGAATGTTTCGTTTTTTTTATCTGACTCACTCTCTCTGCTGGTCCACAATGTTGGCTTTGACTGGCCCCCTTCTTCCTACTTCCGTAACTCCGTAACTACTCTGTTGGTTGCTTTATGTCATGTCTCGGATTCTGTTTGGCTGACGACCCAACTTCATATAACGCTCGCTCTCTGATCCTGATTTTGTAACTCGCTTTTTTGTAACCCTACTGGCCATATTGACGCTCTCGCACCTGCCCCTTCCTTCCTACTTTTGAAACTCGCTTTTCTGCTCCACTGGCTGCTCTTTTTTATTGGTCCTGTTGGTCCCCTCGCTATTCTGCTACGCTGGCTGCTCTTTATTAGTACTGTTCCTGCCTGTATTCTCGCTGCGTGTCCTCTCTGACCAGCTCATTACCTACTTATACACACGTCCTTCACTATTACTCAGCTCAACTCCATGGGATCCGAACCCTGGTCCTACGATTTATCGTGACTCTACGCTGCTGTTGCGCCATAGCTACCGATGAGGACCGGACGTTCAAAATCTTACTTAATTAACAGGTAACGTCACTCAATCAATGGCAATCTCTGACGAGCCTCCGTATCTCGAACAATAATGAAATATTGCATTGGGTCGAAGATCGTGATTATTGCCTGGATGTAAGCCGTTTATCTATACAGTATTCTATAACTATCGTCAGGGCTGGGAATGTTTGATTAAAACCATTAAGCAAAATAAGGACGTGCTTTAAGCACATATCGGAGGGGAGCACCACGTATTTACAATGGTGCCTCAGTGGTTACTGAATTAATTCGAGTTGGTCTGACGACTCAGACTTCAATATTGACCCGGTTGAAATAGATTTTTGCTCTTTTTTCGTTTTAATAAATCATACCCTTCTTAAATCGGAAGTAATGCTGTTGTATTTTGGAAATTGTGAAATTTCACGTTTGTCGCTTATGTAGATTTTTAACAAATGGGGCATTTTCATTAACTAATTACACATAAATGCTAATTTTTTTCCCCAACAACCGAAATTATGTGATGAGGAGTGTATATATTAAATTATGTATCAACAATTATAAAATCTCGCCACTCTTGATTGAAAAGAACAGGCTGTTGTAGTCTGAAAATTGTAAAATTTTATGTTTTCCACTTATGTCGACTTTAACCAAACAGGCCAATTTCAGTAACGGATTACTCATAAATGCAAAGTTTTGTTTCCAACAACTTTAATTGTATGATGTACCACATATATACTATTATAATATTTAATAATAAAATCTCGCCCCTATCAATCGGAATGACATGCTGTTAGAGTTTGGAAATTGTGAAATTTCACCTGACTGACATAGACGTGAATCCTTCTTTATCGTTTTAAAAATACTAAGAACTTTCTAAAACTGTGTGTTAGGATGGAACTATTCATGTCCTGGTAAACAAACACTTATCAGCAGGTCTTTCAGTGGAACTTAATTAAAATCAGTCCGCCTCCTAGTTCTGCCTATCCACCTTGGGCAGCACTGGAGGTAGGTGGGAATAATATCATTGTCTGGTCCATGTTGTCGACATCTCATTAAAACAAAAATACCTGGTCGAATATTCATCTACAGCCAATACGATGCAAGCTCTCAACTCAGTCAATACTTTTACAATATCAAAAATTATGTGGTACCGTGTTTCCCCGGGAACCACTGGGCCCGGCCCTAGACACTCTTTTTCCTACTGGATCGATGCTTTTTAACAACCATCCTTATTGCGCTGTTTAATAAACCCTTGAACACTGTGTTGGAGACAAGACACCTTGATCCAAGACCAACCTATTCATTTCACATTCCACCACGCTCCCTTCGATTGAGCTTGCTGAATAATTCAAACGCACATGGGAACAAATCACTTTGTAAAAATATGTATTTAATTCAATAAAAAAAAACAGAAGAATGAGAGGCAATATGAACTAATATTTGCATAATTGTTTAAATATAATATAGGCCTATTTTATCATTTTGAAACTACAAACAAAACAAAAATTGTAATATTTAGGAAAAAATTTTAACAGTGAAATTGCAAATGCGCAAAACGTAGCTGTGTAAAAAATGACTCGAGCCATATTCTGAGTATTTTGATGTTCTCTTCCAAACGTCGGTGGTTCGGCTGATACTAAAAAAAACATAAAATCGTAAATATATCAAAAAAGGCAATCTCAAAGCTAACTGAGCATCATTTGTATATTTATTCCGAAAATCGATAAGACGACTTAATCATATGACGAACCACAACTTCGTCTGCTCACCACCCCACGTCGGGTATGGGATAGGAGGATAGGATTTACATATTTATCCCTGGGGGGGAGCCGATAAGACGGTTCAATCATATGGCGAACCACGGCCTCTCGTCCGGTTACCAGTCCAGGTCGGGTATGGGATTAGTTAGCCAGTTATTTGTTTTCGGAAGCATGGACTTGATGGTAGAGGAGCCGTAACCGACCAGCAGTTACGTGAACCACCCTACGGCGGCGAGGAGTCCAGCAATGTATGCGATTAGTTACTCAGATATTTATTTATTTCAGATGCACATATATATATATGTATATATTATCCGCTCATTAGCCCGACCATATACATTGCTGCTCGTTTAACCAAGTGGCGCGCCTTTGCTCGCGCAATTTTCCAGGAAACGATGCGCAGTGGCGATATTTCCGAAATCTTATTTAACGCAAACATAACAAAAACATCAACACAAAGGACGAGTCCCGGAATCAGTATCAAAGATATTGTTGACTTTTGGCAGGAATAATCGCACCAAAATCACGAAACATACTTAAGCATATATAACATAGTAAAATTAAAAAATCTGCTTACAGACTTTATAGGGCGGGCCGCAAAAAACAGTCTGGCGGGTTGGGTAGCCTTGCTTTAAGGAGCTGCGAGCTAGGACCTCTAAGAAGCACAATTACACATTGCGGCCTAGTTTCGGCATTTACCTCAATCGAAGTAAACCTAAGCTTCAGATGCTTGTTTCATATGTAAATAATTGCTGTCGTTTTGCCATGAATGCGGAAGGTTGGTTACCACAAACCTGTCTTATTATTTTATGACACATTAGCATGTTCCGTAAGGTCCTTTATTTTGTAACGAAGTAAGTTTTTGCGCAACTTGAACGATGTGTCGAATTAAATGCAATTGCTTTACGTTGCAATACATATTATTGTTTATCTGTACAAAAATTGTTGTAGCCAATACGCCTTTGAGAGTCGGGTTGGGAAGATTCGCCTTTCACCTTTCTCTGCATTTCGTTGATCCGTTTGGATTTAACATTTTGTAACGTAATAAAAACGACGTAAAACTTAATCGCAAGGCCAATTGGTTGGGTGGAGTGCAACTTTCACTTTATGTTTGAAAACCTAATTTAGTTAATTAACTCGGTAGTTGTTCTATTTCTAAAGATAAAAAGCGGTCAGGAATGTGGCATTTTATAGTGAACGCCCGTTTTTCTTCGAGTGAATCACTTAGAAATATGTGGAAGCGCGACACTTCCCAAGGACAAACTACAGTCAGATGTCAAGCTCTCGTCGCGTTCCGTGCGCGAGTTCACGTGCGCGAGTTTAACTCATTATTTAGAATTGGAAGGGGATAGCGCGAACGCAGTCCCCACTAACAGAAATTACACGACCGAGTTATCCACATTTGGGATAATCGCTAGGGTCAACCTGGCCCAAGTGCAATGGCCAAGCCTCGCCTAGGCAGAACCGCCTGTGTGATCGCGGTTAACTGCCTCGTCAGGTAAGTATGAGTTGGGCAGCGAATTTTGTAGGTCCTAGGGAAAGCGTTTATGCTAACCATTGTGGTGCGAGTCACGGAATGTAATCGACGTGCGGGAAATATCATTCTCTTCTTTTATCTCACTCCCGGATTTGCTCTCGCGACGCGCTTTTTGGTCCAAACCGGTATCTTCTATTCTCTTCTTTCAGTCCCAATCTGTTACAAAGCCTTCAGTTACGCCAACCTTTTCAATCAGATACCGATAACATTGAAAATTAAAATGCGCACACACCGACAACCAATTATTACGTATGAAACGAAATATTGCGTGGAAACATTTTGAAACCAAGGCTGTGATAAACACTTATACGATTATTTTGATAAATTAGAAATTCCAGTGTCGGCAGTCAAACAACAGGCTGAGAAACTGACAATAAGTTGCGAAATATTATCCCGCCTCTGTGGTTGGTTTGGTAATAATCCTATAATGAATCCGATTTATATACTTCGACCAAACAACACACTATCATCACCAGAATTTTAAGCCTACTATATTTACCTGTAAAGGCAGATAAATTTGACAATTTTTTTCGAGCAGACGCTCGGTGATTTTTTTGTTCGGCCATTTTTTACTGTAATTTCGTTATGACATATTAATTGTGATACTGTTACAATATTTCACCGGAACTGTTTTCAATTTGAGACTCTTATTAAGTTCTATCTAGTGATGTAGTAAGCTTCACGTCATCGAACACGGTCATTTATGAAACAACTAAACAAGGTTGTCAATTTATACCTGAAATTATGTCAATCCAATGAATCCACTACCAAAATGTTTACTAAATTACCATCCAGTAGTAGTTATTTTAAACATAGATATGACTTACCTTCATTTGTTGTGAAATAATTATCTACCAGATTTATAAGCATTGAGGGTGAGCAACCTGCAGGAATAATGTAAAAACTAGCGATTTATTTTATGATATATTATGAACCAGTATCTGTGAATTGCAAAATGCAATTACAAATTAATATAAACTAAAATAACTTAATTTCTGAAAATCAAT